>JANHGB010018215.1:0-26701 GCA_026283785.1 Coracopsis vasa | reverse complement strand
GGCAGGGACATCTTCCAGTAGACCAGGTTGCTCCAAGCCTTATCCAGCCTGGCCTTGAGCACTGCCAGGGATGGGGCAGCCACAGGGTCTCTGGGCACCCTGTGCCAGGGCCTCAGCACCCTCACAGGGGAGAATTTCTTCCTAATGTCTTTTCTAAACCTCTCCTCTGTCAGTTTAAAACCTTTTCCCCTTCTTACAGCAAAGTGAAGTGTTTCATCTGAAAAAAACCTCAAACCTTCTGCTCAGCAGGGTCTAGTTAACACTGATGATAAACATATATAGGTATATCTATTCCTAGGAGAAATCTGTTGCATTTGCTTGATGGTTTTGGGGAGCCCTGAAGTGCAGTTCTCAGAATTACAAATCAAGTATATCACATAAATATATTTTTAACTTACATATGTGTATACCATATACTCAGGCACCCCCCTCTATGTTTTCAATGCATTTTTATTTATACCAATGGCCATTACTAAGGCAATTGCAGGATTAATGTTTCCACAGCTTGAAATCTTCTAGTCACGGATTTGGATAGGCAGAACTTTGCCTGTGCATTAACAATATACCTTGGCCAAAGGAAGAGAAGAAATAGTTGCTTATTTCCTTTGTGTTCTGCCTGCAATTATACTAAGAACTGATTAAAAAACTTATGTCAAGGTATTTTGCAGTGAAAAAATATCAAGCTTTTTCTGATCGCATTTTTTACCCCAAACCCCTGATGCTTTTACAGAAAAAAGAAGCACTTCACACAAAACTTCACACAAATCTTTTCTTCGCTGCTGGCACCAGACTTTTCCATAGGAAAAATATTTCATTCTCTGGACAGTAAAAAAAAGGGCATGGTAGAGATATTGCCCTGTGTTTTCTTTTTTACTCCATGGTGTGGGTACCTCTCCACAGGACACAGCTCTGAGATCAATCCTTCCCATGCAAGCCAGAGAACAGTCACCAGGTGGCAACACATTTCCACTGTCACCAGCCTGGTTTGGATTTCAACTGGTGACAGGGGACTAAAAGGCTGTTACCCACCCTCTGGGCCACCCAGGCACACTCACAGCGTAGTTAAAGGAAGAGTGGTCTGTAAAGTGCAAGTTATAATGCTTTGTGGAAGGGAGACCTAGAGAGAACTGAGACCTTTTGGGCCACATCGTCATCGATCCTAGAAAATTACAATCCAAAATGCTACCACGTGAAGCTAATAAGCAAACACAAGGGGAATCACATCTTGAAAGAGGAATCATATCTTCAAAGGTTTTGTTGGAGCAGAAGACCATTCAAAGGGAGCTTTTGCAAGTGAAAAGCAGATATTAAAACTTACAGTAAAACTTTATGGAAAGAGTGCACCTTATGGACAGCAGGTAAAAACCGAAGGCCAGTGTTTGATATCAACCTATTGGAGAAAGAACAGCTGAAGATTATTCACTCTGCCCCAGGAACAAAGCAATAATTAAAACAGAAGAAAGAAAATTGTACTTAAAATGGCAGCCCAAAGGCAGTTTAGCCACAAACGGGAGAGTTGCCCATAGGAAACTTGAAACTGTAATGTAAAAAGGTTCTTCTGCAAAGCACAAGACTGAATTCTGCCCCACTGAAGTCAAGGGAGAAACCCTACCTTGGATAATTCCACAGTCGCTCCTGATGATCCCAGGGAACTGTCAGTATTAATTTCCCAACCATATTCTGAGAAATCAACTGCACTGACACAGGATAATTATTTTCACAGTAGCTTTTCTAAGACAAAAGCATGAACTCACCACAATTTTAACCTTCTTTCTAGAGGCTATATTAATTCCATTGGGAATAACATGATTTCATGAAAGTAAGAGAGAATTAGGACTCTTTATACCCCAGCACCTCCAATAGTGGGGAACTGAACATATGGGACTGCTTCAGCAGTTTGTGTGACTCAAAAAGGGCCTGAGCCACTGTATTTATCTACCTCTCCTCTCCCACCACATTGAGCATCACCGCCCATGAAACACCATCCTAGAAACACTGAATGTGAAGGAGAACCCTGCACCCACAGCCACAGGTACCCACAGAGCTGTACCACATCTAATCTAAACTAATTTTGTTACCTGGAGTAGTAGCAAGTGCTGGGCAACCATGATATTGCCATGCAGCAGGAGATGCCTGGTGGCTGCTAATGGCTGGAAGAAGGTATGAGCACAAGAGGGAGGAGGAGCTGGACCAGCCTGGGATCTGACCAGCTGGGAGTTTTGCCCAGCCATCAAAATGCCTCATTTCATCTCACCAAACACCAAATGTCTCACCAAACAAAGAGAAAATCTGGGTTCTTTAAAGTTCAGTTGTATCCCTGTGTTTTTAATATGTGAGATAGTAGAGAAGGTAAACTGTCACTGAGAATATTAGTTCCTTAATGAATGCATTAGTAGTATGTGGAAGGTATTTTTTACCCTGGCACTTCCACAGAACAATATTCTTTCACTACTGGATGTGATCTGTTGGGTTTTTTTGGGTTGGGGTGTTTTTTGTGGGTTTATTCCTGAAGAGCTGACTGGTGCTGAAAAGCAATATTTGAGACTGGAAAAAAGTCACAGAATTCCTTTGATGTTTCTTATGAACATTGATTATTTCAGGAGTGTTGCAAACTTTCCGGTTTCGTAATCTGAACTGAAACTGAACACCTCCATGTGACAAACCAAATCCTACATTTGGGCACTCAGGGTGACACATAGATCCATAAAACAATCATTCACCTGGGTAAGTACTGCTCTGAGCTCCCCAAGGTGGTTTCTGGAGATCCTCAGATGTTGAAAAGCCGCCGTGTTCTGTTTCATCTTATAACAAAATGGAGCACATTGTATGCAGGAAAAAAACTAAATATAGCAAATATTCAAGAGGCCAATTTGGGAAAGTTGCTGAAATGTCGTGGCCATTCCGTCTCCGAAGTCAGAGTGGTCTGACACTGCGTTAGCTTAAAAATAACAGCTGTCACATGCGACCGAGGAAGCTCTACAAAAATGCCTTTGAAAAGCTATTACTTAGAGTTAACTAGAAAGCATGATTAATGAAGCAGGGGGATTTCACAAGGCCCCTATTACTTAAAGGTACCTGTACTTTGTAAAAGGAGCTAGCTGAAAAAATTAGAGGCAATAGAAGAACCTGTACCTCTTCCCTTACAGCACTTTAAAGCACACTCTCTAAATAACGGGAGATGTACAGGGTTTTAGTTGAAAGTTGCCTTTAATTTTAAATGAGTCATATTCTAGAAAAGAATGCAGTTCTTTTTACAAGCCCCTTGTTAGATATGAATTGCAGCATGCCTTTCCTCTAGTTGATAAATGAAAAAGCAAACTGATGCCAAGTAGTGTGTGGCTATTGTAGGACAGTGAAGACATGAGAAGCTTTGTCTCTTGAGAAAAATGTCAGTCCTCATGTTGCAGTAATGAAAGGTGATGATACTCCAACACATGCTATTCAAACACTGCTCCCGGTTGCAACTTACTCCCAACACATCCAAATGACAGCCTGGTTAGCAGGGCTTTCACCACATGTGTGATAAACCACATTCAAGGCCTTGGGTGATGCCATAGCCCTGATCTTTCAGTAATCCCAAGGTGTTCAGGGCTCAATTTGTACTGGTGTCAACTGAGCAGCATGAGATAAAGAGGAAAGCATCTTTGACAAATGATTACATATTGAAGTAAATCTACAGGTGGCACAATGCACTGATTGCACAGAACAGTGACCAGGAGTAGGAGAGGGTGCTCTGGCCATTAACTGGAGAAAAAGAACTAAAAAATATTTAGCCAGGCTGCAGCTTAGATCTTCCCTCTCTTTTTATGCAGCCAGCAAATCCCAGAGGCCTTTAAGTGGATAATCTTGTTAGAATGTAGATAATCCAATTTACTGAGTATCTTTCCTGCAGGACAATTTTGTCAATATATTTACCATTTAATATATACATCCTTAGTAACCTCACTTTAAACAAGTGTCCTCTTTAATCTGAGTGAATCCCCCCTTGCCATGAGTAAAGAGCTCAGTAAGAACCTGTTTCTCAGATGGCTGATGGCTGCTTTCCAAAGCATTAATTGTCTTTCTGAAAAGGCTTACTGGAGTCAGCACTTAAGAAAACATAGCACCATCATCAGCAGAGAAAAATATAAATCTTTCAGAAACTAATTCCTGGCAGATTCTGGCTGCTTTTCTCCAAATATAGCAACATGTCTGCTCTTTTTGATGCCAACTGATGGCAATTGGTAGGGGCTAGTCTGACAAAACTAGGAACACAGTTTACCTCATCAACTTATTGTGGGTATTGCTGAAGTGCAAACCCGAGGTAGGCAGAGATGAACACAACAGCACTCCCTTCTGTGCCTTTTAATCATGCTGGTTACTTTATACTGCATGTGAGCCTGACTCATAAAATCATAGAATGGGTTGGGTTGGAAGGGACCTTAAAGCTCATCCAGCTCCAAACCCCTGCCGTGGGCAGGGACACCTTCCACTAGACCAGGTTGCTCCAAGCCCCCTCCAACCTGGCCTTGAACACTGCCAGGGATGGGACAGCCACAGCTTCTCTGGGCACCCTGTGCCAAGGCCTCATCGCCTGCAAATGACTCCAGCAAGGAATCCCTCTGATGTATGTGTCCCAGCTTTGCAGGCTACACTGAGCATGTAATCCATACCACCCACTTCAGGCACAAGGTCTTTCTTTAACCATGAGGCTGCCATGCAAAAGGAAGGAGAGGAGCATCACTTCTTTTTATTGAAGGGCCAACTCCACACAAAGGGTCAGCGATGCTGTGAATTTTGTGGTTTGGGTTTAGGAAGCGTGCCATGTGCCAGATCCTCCACCAAATAAGACCAGGCAGGCACAATCAGCCGCAAGACTTTGGAGATGGGCTTTGCTCTCCACAATGCAAACTATTTTGCTGATAAAACGCATGCTTTTTCGACCTACATTTTCCCTGGCCTCCAACAATTCAGCTGTAAGCCCTCAAAACTGATGTGAAAGGAGTGTTATGTTTAGACCTTTCTATTTTAAGCTGAAATTGCTTAATGCAGAACATTGACACATCCACTGTAAAAAAAGAACCAAAGGACACAGATTACACATGAGAACTAATTTTGGAAAGAAAATAGCTTTGAGAAGCCATCACTACATTATTAAACAGACAATGCCACAGCTCTCCCTAATGAGAGTCAGATAAATAATCTTGTACCCACGGAAAGGTCAATAAGCTACCATTTTGAAGCAGTCTGTCTCTTTGGCTCACATTCAAGAGGACCAATTAACAATTCTCTTCACTGCTTCTAAAAGAGCAGTGAGAAAGATTTTCTTTTCTAGGTTTAGAATATTTCAGTATTGCATTTTTCCAGCATTTCTTCCTCCTCCGTGCTTTTGCCGTACCAGCAACGATGATACAGGAGACAGGGAATAGGGGGAGCAGGGAACGCATCTGTACCCAAGCTGACAGATAAAACCGTGTTAATGTTTAACAGCTAGTGGCTGTAACGAGCCCATGAACCTGATGAGAGGACTGCCAAAGCTAGCCAAAGCTTCTTGCCTCCCCATTAATAAGATCTATTGGTTATACAGCTATTTTTGAAGAAGCATGGAGAAAGCCTTGCAAGCAACATGTTGTAAAGGGGATTAAACTGATAGGCTGTGGTGCCTAGGCTCAGTATCAGGCATTAACACTGATTAATTTCTTTTTTTAAGGAAAACTGCCAGTAAATATGTATTTTTCCCTGAGATTTTCTGTGATTTAACAGTTCTATCACAGCCAAGCACTGGTGTGAGGAACCAGACTATGTGTCTCCTACTCTCTCAGACTGCCACCACAGCTGGAAACTTCAGGAGAACCACAATAAGCCCAGCAACAGGCAGGTACCTGAGACCCCCTGCTTCGGGTCCCACTACGTCTTTTTACACCAAGATCAGAGGGTGCCTGTACGAGCTGTTCTGTCTGGTGGGTCAGACCAGGAATGGCTACGGGGGTCTATGGCAGGGTCTGCAGCAGAAGGCTGGAACAAGGATCTCTCTGAGCACAGGCCTCCGTTTCCAGCTCCGCTGCCTTGATGCGGACTGTTTGGGAAGCTGGCACGAACCCCAGCTGGGGAGAAAAAACACCACGTGGGCAACAGAAGTATGTCCCAGTGCGACCAGTGTCAGGTTTGCTTTTCCACTCACACACAACCCTGCATATGGTCAGACAGCATCTGCCAACCTGTTTTGTGACAAGGTATTTACGAAGTCACTTGCTATTCTTTCCTAACTGTCAGCAGTTAAAGGGAGAATTAGGCTGTGATGTACACAGGTCTGTTAGTTTCCCTTCAAGGCCTTAAAACTCCTAGCATTTTTATCAGCTCAATAGCTGCTGATAGTGTTTTTATCCACACAGATGCCCAAGCCTTTTCTGAATTATTTTAAACTCCAGTCCCACGTGTTTACAACCTTTTACTTCTGTATTTTATTACAAGAACACCCACAACACAACAAAAGACCTGAAAACTGGACAAAAACCCCATCAATCCATTATTCTGCATCTTGCCTTATGTTTTCCCTCACTGACCCTTCCTAGCACATCCCAGGTAGGTGATATTAGGACTGGGTTACCTGCAGGAGCTGCTGTTTTGCAGCCTTCCATCAAGTTTTCTGCTTTCTCATTAATTTAACAGTCCTGTCCTTTCAAACAGTAAAAACTTTCTGCAAGCACCAGTGAATATGACGAGGGGATGGAGAAAATGGCAGTCTACAAAAATGTACCAAAGAGAGCAAGAAGGTGTGACTGTATGTAGAAAGAGTGACCTAAGCATGATGTAACTCAGCAGCACACCCAGCTCATTGCTACATGCATAGTCCTGCTCTTGATCCCTGTGGTGTGAATTGATGTAGCTCCACTGAAGCCAAAGTTGTTGCACTGATTTATACCCCCAGCACAGCTACCTCAAACCTTGTCATTAGCATGACAGACACATTCATCTGTTTATCTTTGCAGCAGTGAAACCTGCATCTTTTGTACTATCTATCATCATGTAAGAGTTTTGGTTTTATTTTCCATCCTAAAATGAAGGCACAGAGGGGATACAGCATAAATCCATTAGTGGAATAAACACCAAAGATTAACTTTATCAATGTAAATCAGAGAAAGCTTTGGCACAAAATGAATGTGAAATAAGTGGCCATAAATAAAAGCAGAGGAAATATTGTAGTCACCAAGTCATTGAGTTCCTGGAAAAGCCTGCCCTGGGAAAAAGAGAGAAAGCAGGGAACAACGGAAAGCATCAATAACGTCAATTAAGCACTTAATTAATGGGATACATGGAATGGAGCCAGTAAGAAACAGGATACAGGCATCTGGAGAGTAACTTCCAGTCCTGTATGCCCATAAGGGAGGAACCTTTAAAAAATCCCCCAGATATATTTTCCTCTGATTTCAGTTAGCGAGTAAAAGTAGCTAAAGAGGAGTGAGGAATGGTCAGTTAGACAAGCAATCTTCTATGGTTTTAATCTGTTGCTTCTATAGGTCATAGTAGTGTTGCTGGAGTTGAATTTTTGTACAGGTAGGATCTCCGAATGCTGGAGCTGATGGTTATGGGAGCGTGGAATGATAAATGTTCAAAAGAGGGAGCACCCACAAACATCTAGAGAAAAACTTCCACTACTTCAGCTGCTTAAATTGGGATTTACCCTTTCCTCATGACCTATAATTTCTGTGTCACACACTTGAAGAAATCACTGAAATGAGTGTGTTCATTAGTATGTTTGTATTTCTTCTACAACTTTGTATGAGATGAATGTGCTCTGATTCTTTGTACCTATGTATAGACCTGACAACTGTACTACCCATAGCAGCTTGTTCTGTGGATTTTACATGGGATAACAACCACTGTAGTTCTGTTCGTAAGTAGCCAGAACTATTCAAAGACAGTAGTCACTGCTGAATGACTCAGGCTTGAAGTAAGAGGAAAAAGGCCCATGGTTTCTCCTCATGACAATGCAAACTTTAAAGCTTTGTTTCCCTACTGTCAAACAAAATCTGTATTTCAGTTATACGCATACTAAAAGTTTATCAAGGTGCCTGGAAAATTTGATAAAGCACTTTTCAGTCAAAATTCTGAGGAAAGTGACAATCCTACAGCAACTCTAACCACATATTCCACTTCAACGAGGGTTTAAACTGTGACGGTTTGTGTAGCACTAAATACATCTCATCTCTTAAAGTCCAAATCTTAAATCTCAAATCTTAAAGTTCAAATTCAAAGCAATACCTCTTGGCAGTTTTTGAGCCCAGAACCTGTCAAATACTAGTGAATTTCAGAGACTTTAAACACTCATTAGCTTACTGGGATTTATACTTATTAGACCACTGGCCTAATTTCATCTCGTCATCTCTAACCAAACAATTAAGCACTTAATCTTCTACACTCAAATGTAGAAATCATGATCAGGCTTCTTAAATAAGTTAGGAATAGAAGGCTTCTTGCATGACTGAGTCTTCTTGTATATGTTGGGAAAAAAAGACTGGGTATGTGTGCTCAGGTGGATGGGCATACAAAAGTTAAGTTGATATACTGGTGAGTGTACATGCCATTGTTCAGCAAAGAGCACCATGGTGGCTTATTTAAGCTATGGCCATTAAACCCAATTAACTTTAAAAGGTGTTCACTGGACTTCACTGGGGTTTTAATGCAGAGGAAAGAGTATTAGTCACATTAAGATCACAAGCTAAAAGATGGGAAAATATTTTTGAGGAATAGTTTATTCTAAAGATGGATTCAATTACCACTGAATTTTGATGGCAACACCATGGGAGCAGATGTGGCAACCACAGTTGTGCAAACAGCATTCTTGATGAGGCTGGCTAACGAAATAAGGTTATACCATACATTAGTACATTGTATTTTTAGGGTTTGAATCATCTCACATCAAGTGTTAATGAATACCATCGCTATAGCACTACCACTGCTAAAGAAAAGAGAATTTGAGTGCTTAAGACAATGTGCATGAAGTATAACAGAGGGCAGGGCCATAGTAAAGACAGATGAGAAAGATTTTTTTCTCAAAGCTCTCAAGAGGAATTTCCACCTAAGCCCTTTTTATAGACATATAAAAGGCCCAGCTCCTTTTCTCCTCCCTTCATTTCAACTTGAGGAAGGCTCGAGGATCTTGTGTGCGAGACTACTCCATGGAGGGTATTACCTTCAGCTTTTGTGACGACTTTGCACAGACCTTGGGATGAAAATATGGATAGACAATGTGCAACTGCTAATGAGGAGAGAGCCTTATCCTGTCTCATCACCAAAAGTGCTCAGCATGAGTAGACAGAAACACATCTGCATTGTTCAAAATAACTATAGTACTTGCAAAAAGAAGACGATCTTACAAATATCTGAGGCTCGGAAGGTATTGGAAGGCTTCTTGATCAATGTACACGAGGTTGTTGGCTTTCTCAATTCTTCTGTGGAGAAAAAATGAAACATCAGAGAAAACACATCAGTATATTGATCTTAAAATATTTGTGGTAGCCCCATGATGTAGTGGTACTGTACACTGAGATTTTCTTTCTGACAGCAGATGATGTGCATGATTTCAGAGCAGCCTTCCACAGATGAGCAGACCCCACCACTTTTTGATATTGTCAGTGGTTTGAGGATAACCTTCAGGATCACCAGGGAAAGAAAGGAACAGTTAGACAGGAAGATAGAAAAGACAAAGGGAGGTTTCAAATATTCCTGTATCTCTATGAATTCTTCAGAGCTTACCTGAACCAAGCTGCAAAATCTTTGATACTTGCCTATAATGAATCTTTATAATTGTCTCCTTTGAATTTAGATTGCTCATTACTTACATTTCATGTAGTTGGGGAAGGTCGGAAAATACATTTCCTTCTATGACCTCCAAGGCATCATTCTGTGAGATCTCTCTGAAAAATAATTAAAAATCAAAATATTTCAAGCCATGATGAAACAGAGATTGGGCAAGTGAAAAACTCACAAGGAACTTCTTCCTACGTTACTTGTAAGTTTTAAAACCAAGTTGGATAGCAGATAAGAAAACAGACCCCAGAAACACCGGTGAGCTGCCACTAGGAAAAACACTAACAGTCAAGAAAAGACATCTTCTGAGGCTGAAGTTTGTAGCAGCAGCCCTGCACCTCCTGCTGTCACAATTCTCTGTGTATTAGAAGTCAAGGTATATCCATCATGGGCTACTGGATCACTGGCATCACTAATTACTGATAGAGTTTTAATGAAATCTTTTAACTTGGTGAAGAAAGAGGGGGTGAAATAAAGACAGCTGAAAAGTACCCAAGGAATATGACAACACTTCAGCAGTAGGATATGCTGCTGGTTTGACCCACAGTAAACTATAGATATTAACAATTAAGCCACCAGCAGACACATCCTTAGTAACAGGAGCTGGAGACCATAAACATGACGAAATCTTCCATACATTGGAGAAAACCCTATTTGATCTCATCTGTATACAGTTAATGCCCACTTACAGGCATAGACCTGCAGGATAGAAATTGCTGGTTTTGTGTTATCAACACACCAGAATGCATCTCCTGCTAGTCCAGAGTATACATTTCTTTGCTTCCTTAATTTGTGGGATGGCAAAGAGAGGGCTGAGGCTCTCGTGTAATTTAGAGCTCTGGAGTTCTCCTGGTGAATCAAGCAGGAGCTACTGCAGTGCGACCTGTCCCAGTTACATCCCTCAATGCTGGCAGTGACCAGGAAAGCCAACATAAAGCCAGCTATGCCAAAAGATTCTCTGCTGTGGTTTGTGGGAAATGGTGTCATTTTCCCAGGCTGTGGTCAGCTGTAGGAAGCAAAATTTGTAATACAGATATAATTTGGTGGTAGTGTGACAGTCTATTGGATTTTAATGGCAAGGTAACTGTGCACATCTTTGGAGTGAAACCTTGGATAAACAGATTGCAAACTGTTTCTGGATATCTTGTTCTTTTGAAATTATTATGGCTGCAAATAGATTTGACCAGGCCTGAGGTAAAACAATAGAATGTAATGGTAGGTGCACAGTCAAAAAAATAATCACAAAAACTATTGCAAGTCATATAAAAAGCATTCCACTTCCTTCTGAGTAACAGCTGAACCTGATAAATTACCTGCACATTTAACACTAACAAAAGCCTTGCAAAGGAACATAAGTTGTTCTTCTGCTTTAAAAAATGCCTCAGTGGTTTGCTATTTTCAAGTTTACTAAGAAGCTTTCCCGCCTGTTTCCTCAAGGATTTTTAGGGAGGAAATCAAGCTCTCCTCTGCACTGGGAGCTCTAAACTGACTGGAGAACAATAAAAGTACATGAGGACTGCCAGTAGGCTCTCGGTAGGGTGCGATGAGAACTGGGTCTGTTTAGCAGTGCTGAGCCACCAGCTCACAGGTGAACATGTTCCTCTTTATTACTTAGGTTTCAGCAGCAACAAAATGCTTCTACTGAGACTGGGATCCCTTCATACCGTGCAAGGCACACAGCCATTGCAAGGGATGTTTCAAAGACATTTTATTATTTTCCTGGGTTTTTTTTAATAATTAAAATTTATATATATAATTAAAAATTATCTATAAAATATAATGAAACTTATAAATATATATCAAATGTAACTTTATCTATAATTACAATAATAATATTACAAGATATAGGGAAGAAGCAATCACCCCTATATTGTATTTATATGTCAGTACAGTTCACTTGCTTAACTATAGTCTAGAAGATTCAACAACATGGGAAGTATCTCATACTTCAAATATTCGAGTTGCTTTTTCTCGTGCTCTTTCTAGGGGGTGAACAGTATATTTGCCATTCCCCACAACCTAAAAATCAGGTGCCTACGCAGAAGAAGTTTATTAAGAAACCACAATCCAGTAGTGACCTCAGCAGACAGATAGGGCTGTTGAGGGTGATAATTCCTTCTGATCCAAGCTGTTATCTAACTTTGGAACAACTTGAATGATATACCACTCTTAATGGAATTCTTAAAAGCCAATGTTTTGGCTTACTAAGTGTGGGATAGGTTATGAGCTTTGTTTTGGTTCAAGAAATGGAGGATACAGATCTGATTAAAGCAGCGCATGAGCAGGCCTTCTGGAAGGCTTGGAGAACGCATGGGTAAGGAAGGAATGAAAGAGAGGTAGCAAGACAGGAATCTCTACATTGCCTTTACAAGATTCAGGTTGTAAAAAATGATTTCTTTTTAAAGACTACATTTTTAAAAGAATTGAATAACACTCATATGAGGGGGGTGGTTCAGAGATTTGGGAAATGACCTGATTTTCATTCTCTATATCTGTTAAGGCTGTCATTTAGGTAAGAAGGATGAACTAAAAAAACCACATTCCACTTAGGAGATCAGTCACATACTGGGAACAAGCAGCAGCACTACTCTGGGTTTTGGTTGCGTAATTTGCATGCACAATTTATTCATACCTTGCAAAAAATGCACACCCTGCTCATGGAAAACCCAAAGAACACTATCTTGGATATAGGTATCATCAAACAAGCAAGTCAGCAGACTCAGATCCTCTGCAGAGAAGAGCAAATAATATCTGCAGCAGCAGCTACAAACAGAAAAGGGAGATTCCTGCCTAGTATTTGTGCAAGTGATTTGTCTTACAGTATAAATACACACAAACAGATGATTGCTCGTAATGCATATCTGATTATATGTCATCACGAGAGAAGATGGGACTGTTATTATGTTGTTTGTTTGTAATGAATGATACCATTAGCTCTACTGTCAGCTATCGCAGCAAATCCAGAGGGCAATCTGAGTATCATTTCTGATGCATGAAAGCTTTTGAATAGATGATATGCAAAACAATCAGGGGCAATTGCTTAAGAAAACCCCAAACCTCCAAAACCCCAAACCACCCACTGGTTGCAAAACGTGTAAGCGTCTGCCTAAGCTTAGTCTTCACTGCAAGAACACCTCTATTGAAATCAACAGTTGCCTTTGAAACCATAAACTGTTCACTCAAACAGAGTCCAAAAGAGGAAAAAGAAAAAACCAGTAAAGATGTCTTACAAAGGAACACAGGATAATAAGTTTTATGTTTCTTCAAGGAGAATGTTAAGACTTCCAGGCATGACAACATCAAATGAGTAAGGAATTTGCCACCACTGTAGCAAACTGTAATCATTACCTATTCACAAGCAACTGACTGCAATGTAGCATGGGACTTGATGATCTTCAAGGTGCTTTTCAACCCAGTTGATTCTGTGATTTCCATGTGTGAAAGCCAGAGCCAATGACAGTAGGGAAAGGGATGGAAAACAAAGAGGAGGACGAAGGTGCTGCCTAGTGGCAGTACAATCTTAGCTTGATTTAACCTGCCTGCAAAACTGCCCTTAGGCAGGGCTGGGGGTGCATCTTCATGACATCTGTGACAAGAGCCCAACATGAAGCATAGGGAGTATTCCTCTTCAAACCAGCTGCACTCATGAAGTGTGACCCATAAAAAATCAAGATACACTGAAACAGCCTTTTAAATACTTCTATTAGCAAGGAATTCATAATTTGTGGCAGTTTCTTTGTAGTCCTCTAAAGAAAAAGCCTCTTAGACTAATCAAAGTCTTACAGCAACAGCAAGACTGTAATAAAATCACAAACTAATGGCCTTGCAGCCAAGTGGTCTCCTAATTCAAAACAATTAAAGAATAAAAGACTATATGTCTTTTATGATAAGAAATCCTTTCAGGATCAGAGCACAGCACACAGACAGGGATAGGGTCAATTTTCCCCTGCTAGGAAACGTTCCTACTTCAAGCAAATGTTTATGTATAGATTATATATGGATATAGAAGTTTAACATAGATGAGTAAGTGGAAATTTGCATCCAAGGAGGAAAGAATACCTACAGCAGAAGACCGGCTTAGAGGCAGATCACAGCATCAGTCCCTTTCACAGAGCCCAGGGACATACGCTCTTGAGCACGAAGACCTTGCAATACCAGCAGCAGGAATGACATAGAGTAACTGGTGCCCAACTGATGAGCTTGGCTGTGTGACAACCACAGTAAATGTGGGATATATGGATTTCTGTGTTTCGTCTCCCTGTGGCAGACTAGCAGAGGGGGCTGTCCTGTGTGTCGAGGTGGCTTGGATACTTGTTTGGTGTGTTCACCTTGCCCACAGACGTGGCATGTGGTGTGAAGGGAGGTTTTTCTGCTCCCTGTAGCCACTCTGCCCTCCTCTATAGTGCTGGGTGCCCCCTGCAAACTCCAGCTTTTCTTAATTCCCTTCCAGAGCTATTTGTCCATATATATGGGCAAGTATATATATATATATATATAGTATATATATATGGCTATACACTTGATTCATTCACTTTACATTTCCTGTGATACATCATAACAAGGCATTTTGGCCTTTTATCCTCAAGCCTTTGAGGCAGTGTTTTGGTGTCGTAAATATCCTGTGTATTCCTGTGAACAATTTATTTTCACTCTACAGGTACCTGCAATTAGCAGCAATACTGGATGTATCAGCTACTCATTCCCAGAGAAGGTGGCCTCACTGGGCTCTCTGCACTGCAACAAGTCAATAGCTTTGCACTGATTTAGGGAGAAAGGGAAGACAAAAAAAGACCAATAGTTTTATCTTTCTATCTTTCTTTAAATATAAATAGAGCAATTTGCATAAATTCTGATCAGAATGAAAGAAAGAAGAGCTCCTTTACACAACTGTTTCTGTTCAGAAACAAGCCAGTCTGAAATCTCCTTTGGAAAACTTCCCTCTCAAGTGACAGCAAAAGGCTGCTATGCTGATTTAAAGAGGTTATAAAAGAAAAGCTATTTTTCTTAAAAGTATTAGAGACTTTTGACCTTTTAAAAATAGATAGTTGGCACTTTTTGCTGCCACTTCCCTTGTGAACATGAAAACTTGTCTCCCTACCACGATTTATTGAACACCAGGGAGTAACAGGCTAATATATCTTAGCAGTTATTGACAGTACAAAAATGAATCCAAACACTGACTCTCCTCATCATCTCTTTACTTTGCTGAAGATACACACATTTTACTAACCTGACTAAATAAGCGGGATATCCATTTAACCAACTGAGCATTAATAGTGATTTCACACTTAGATCAAAATAGTGTATATGCAAGTCTTTGAAGGAGATTATCAGGAGGCACCAATACTGCGCCTTCCTGCCTTCTCCAAAGGGTATGACACCATACTCTCAAATAAATCAATGCAGGCATGGGAAAAGTAAAACGCAAATTTCCACACAGCAGATGGAAGCAAAAGGGATTTTGTTCCTATTGGTGCTTTAGCACCATGCCAGCAATCCAGTCTGTGGAGAGTTTGGCTGCATCAAATTAATTGTCCATGTAACAGTTTTAAATTGGTCTTCTCTAACCTGAAAAAGCACATGATTAGTCTGCAGAATTGGAACTGATAACAACCGGATCCAACAGCAGAAGCCACATTATTATAAGAGTTGATTTTATAATCAGTACAGTTCTGGGGGGTAGGTATCTCCTCATACTCCAACAGTAAGGGGATGCATTATAATAGTTCTAGTTTATTGCCAGCACAGCTGAAATCATGTGAAGGTTTGTAGAGTCAAATAAGCAAGGGCTTAGTCTTTGGAGGGAATGGCAGTTTTCTGCAGGAATGCTGCTTCCCTGCAGACAGCCCAGGGAGACGGGATTTGTAACCTGCTGTCCCCGGCATTTGGGCATCGCTATATTTTACCTTTGACTAAGAAAGCTTGTAGGGAAAGGCAGCAAATAAGGCTGAAATAAAAACACTCACTCTGGCAATGGCATATTTTTCTCAGACATGATAGGCTTCAGAGCATCTTGAGATCACGCTGGCAGACAAAGGTGGTTGCTCAGATGAGGAAGGGGCCTCGTTCTTCAGAGATGCTGACACAAGCTTCTTGTCCACATTGTAATTCCCTCCATGGATATAGGCTAGCAGTGTTTATTGCCACTTAGCTTTTATTACTTCTCTCTTGGCTTTGAGAGCCAGCTAATGATGAATAGTTTTATTAAGATGACCTGGGCAGATGAGGAGACTATATTTGAGATAACCACTCGGGAGAGCAGGTGAATGAGGAAATAGGGGAAATAATTTCTGGGGAAAATCAAAAGGCAGACTTCCTTAGGCTGGAAGAACGTGTGGCTTCCAAGACCCACAGTCTAGTGACAGCCTTTCCAAACCAACATTCTTGAAGCAGATGTTCCCAGACACTTCAATAGACAGTTCTGAAATGCTTTAAGGAAGCACACATGCACAGGACGCCTCTGGAGGACGGTTCATTGCTAGCTCCAATACATTACAGAAATGGGAAGATCCAGAATAGGCAGTGCCTCAGATACGCACAATTAAACTTTATTGCTAAGACTGGAAATGTTAAAAAACCTCTTACTTCTCAGATCTGGCATTAAAAATCTTTCCAGGCTTATGAGAAGTCTCTAAGTATTCACTAGGGCAAATCCTGCACTGTGTTACACCTACTTCAGTGAAAATAAATCTCCATGACTGGACCCATCACGAGAAAAATATTAGCATTGCCTAATGTTAACTGAAATTATGAATACAGACATTCTCTTACAGCTGCTAACACCATCCACTACATCTTTGCAATGTCCTCCTGAAGGGATTTAGGTTTCTCTTATTCAATGTTACAATCTCCCTGCAAAATACCTTCTTCCAGTACAAAGATTTCCTCCTGTTTTGTTTTCTGTTCACACTCATTCTTCCCTTCCACAAAAGCTACTTACTCTTTTTATGGTTTGTGTATGAGGCTTTGACCCTACAAACTCTAATGCCTGAGCTTTGCCTCCAGGCTCAGTCAAGACACTACTGCATTACTGTTTGCATGACCAGGGCCCTTAGATATAACCTACCTTGGAAAAGGATACTCTTTTATGCTTCCAAAGTTAAACCTGAACCTCTGCCTTGCAACAGACTGCCAGAGAAAACCAGCAAGAAGCTACTAAGTCAAAAGCTTTACAAACCTAGTGTGCAATGAGGATTATTTATCTGATTGCAATACTGCACTATCATAAGCAGAAAAAATTACCATTAAGCCCAAATCTGCAGGTTCTATATTGGAGGAAGCAGAGATGGCACGCTATACAAACATGGGAATTGCCTACAATCCCTAATCCGTTTGCCAAGTAGCTGATGACAGCAGAAAGGAGCCTGATTCAATACCTCTGGAGTCTTATTTGACAAATAACTGAACAGCTCTCTATGAAAATCACATGCTTCTACCTGACTTTCCTTGACACAAATAATCCTCCTCATCAGCAAACACTGCAAGACTGCACACAGACAGAGCTTAACAGGAGGAACTGAACATGTCATAAAACTTGGGCCAAAATTCAATATATCACTATGTCTCTATGTTTGTGTGTGTATACAATATTCCAATAAAAGTAACAGACCCATGGACATACAGTGCTTACTGCCTCAATTCAGGCAGCAGCAGCCTTCTGCATATCTAATCCCATTTATAAGGAAGTTGCTCATGCAAGCCACACAGGTTCTCTGCCACAACCACGTTGTGCAACTCAGGCTCGTAGGAACACCAGTTTTTTGCTACTGTCTGCTGCTGTAGTGCTTTAACAAGAAAGTCCTCAGACTGGACTGGGGAGCCTTCAGTACTGATTTCCTCAATGGTGTCTCCATAGGAATGCGGCAAAACCCTTGAGAACCCAAAGACAATTCCTGGCCACTTGGGAATGACCTGCTTTCTCCTATGTAAGAGCACTTTTATATCCCCGGGAGCCGTTTTCCCCCACACTACCCTGAGTCATATCTAATGGCAGACAAAGAAGTTGGAGCTAGAGATAATGCAAAACACCTTACCTGAAGTAGCTCCTCCTTCTTAATCAAGGGAGAAGAGGAATCTTCCTCCCCACAGCACTTAAAGAAGATGACTGAACAAGAAACATGGTTTGAATAAAACAGTGCTTTCCTTAGAAGTTGCTGTGTCTATTCCTTTGCTGTACTGCACGGTGTAGACTTAGGATATTTTTCTGTCTGGCCTCCTGTATTGATGTAAACACACTGGAACTACAGCGTTTTCACAGCATACAAGCCTGGCAAAACCTTTTCTGTTTCTGGTAAAACACTCTGAAAAAACCCTACTGATGAGGGGAAGGGGGAAGAAATCCTGAAGAGATCCCAAGCCACAGAAATTACCATTTGAGAAGGTCACGTTGATGAAATGCATTTTACAAATACAACCAGAAAATTAAATCCATCATTTCTGAGTCTGATTGTTGCTTTAGTTGAGACTGAAGGAGATTCCTAACTCTGCAGCAGAAGGCATGGAAATCCATTGGTTTTAATATATTGAATCTGTAGTTCCATTAGCATTCTACATTTTAGAGGAGTGCGTATTTTCATGTAATTTTAACTAAGTATTGTCCTTAGAAAGCACACAGCTCAATACACAAAAGGACACACAAGTACTCTAACTGAAAGGCAATCCTATGAGAGCAATTTGGTTTTCAGATTTAAAGGAATTTTGTGTATGTTAAATACCAAATTTAAAACTAAAAGGCAAGTGCTATATTGTTTCTTCCATCAAACTGACACCAAAACTTCTATTTTTGGATTATTTTAATGGGAAATGAAGAAACAAATGTAACACATATTACAGAAAATGATCAGAGCTTCCTCTGAAAGATGTTCTATCTTGAAGTTACCCAAATCCCTAAGGATTTGGATTGGATCCCTGGACAGAAGTGCATTTTTCTTACATGCAGAAAGGTACAGCAAGTGAAAGCAACCAGCACTACCAGAACACATCCTCATTCTTCTACACAAAGGTAACAGGTTTTCATGATATTTTTCCTATGAGTTTGAAGATGGCTCTGGTTTAGAAATCCCCCAGGGGAATCCCTGTGCTCCATGCCTTTGGTGAGGACAGATTAGGCAGTGGCTAAGTACAAGGGCTTTCAGTTTTTTTTTCCCTTGGGGTTAAATTGCTGGTAACATGAAGTGGGTACTTCAAAATGGCAGGCTCAGGACTTCTGTCTACAGTGGCACCTATTTAACTTGAGGACCACACAAAGCCTCAAACCAGATGCTTTGGTTTCATCATTAAAGTAATTTGATCACCTGATTTAGTTTATCCTCATCAATTTAAATGTATGCCTATCTTTTGTTTGGTTTCTTAATGTATTGAATTGTTTTTGCTTTTAAGTGGCAAACACTTCTTACTATTCCATTTTATATCTTCTTTTCAGTTAAATGAATGCAACTCTGTGAGCATACAAGTCCCAAAAAGCCATACAGAGAACACTCCATTTATTTCTGAGACCTGTTAAAAGAGATCCATGCTACACAGTGGCTGCATTTCTGCTCACTATTTTCTTTATGTGTTGCTAAAGTCAATTTAAGGACATTCATCCACTGAAGACTGAGAGGGGCAGAGAAACTCACATTCACCTGGATATGACCTGTATTCAATACACTCCTATCTCCTATGCAGTCCTCAGACTCATTTTGCCTCATCATTCAAACTGTCCAGAAGGGTAGCAACAGGATGCATGTTCTTACATCCTCCTCCTCTTTAAAGACGTGCAGATGGAAGCTCATTAGGAGAGCTAAGATTTGTACGTGACATGACTAGTTAGTGAGGTGCCAAAGGAGGAGAAGGAAGACCCCCCATTACACAGGGAAGAATGCCCATGATTTTCCTTTGGGTGACATTCAGTTAAAAACAAAGTGAAAATACTCTATTAGATTTGACTGGCAAAAATTTTCCATTTATCCACTCATGAGGCACAGCACTGCCAAAGCAATCCAGCCTTCCTACAGTGCCACACAATGGAGTGTGGTCACCCACTGGGACACCAGCTCTGCTGCAGAGCCATTTCAGCATCCAGCCAAAAGAGGTTGCTGCTGAAAGCCAGCGGCAGCATCCCTAGCTTGCGATGAATCACCATCTCCTGAGGGCACGGGCCGAGATCACCATCTCATGGTATGCAAGCCATCAAACTACCCATGCGAAAAGGAAACATTCATCACATACATGTGGACTGAATGTGAACAAGTGACCTAGAAATCTGGAGGGTTGCAAGTCCTATTACCCTCTGCCTGAGTCATTCTCCTGTTGCATGAACCTTATTGTGACATCTTTTTTGCAGGCTGCAGGGTTGGGGGGTGGAGAACAATCCAAAGTCTACTGTGTCATTTAGTCCTAAAATTATGCATAACTCACTCAAAGACAAATAAAAGAACAAAATGACTACAAAAGAGGAAAATGTGGTAGCAAGGGAAAAACTTCCTTGTTGCATATTGTATCTTCATTTGAATTCCTGAATAAATCTGAATGAATTATATTTTTTAATTTAACTATGGCAATAGTCACCATGCACTAGTGGTTTTAGCAGTATTTTCTCTTCCTATGTATGACTCAAGAATTACCATAGCAACTTGCTTCCTAATTAGCCTTCAGTTACTAACAATCAATATGATTAGACAAGGTCAGCGCTGGAGTAAGCTCTATAGATTTTTAAAAAGGCTACTGAGAGTCAATAACAGCAAGAAGAGGAGGAGCAGACTCTTGGACAATCTTCCCCAAAGGATGGTCACTGTTCTGTTATTACTCACTCTCCTATGAACAAAAGGAGTCAGAGCAAATGAGAGCTTTGCCCCTTACCTGACTGCAGAAAGCTTTTAACCTGCCAACAATTTCACAAAGTATGGAGAACAGAAGCATCCTTAGATCTGCAGATAAAAGGACACCTCCCTGACACGTTGCTGGGACTGATGTTGACTGCGCACTGCCAAAATCAGGAATAAGTATGGCATAGATTTTTATCAATGTACCTACATCTGAAATCAATCTCCCTGGGTGAGAAGAATCCCTGAAACCTGGAATAAGGTGAGACTGACCAGTTCACAGGAAGATGCTCCCCGGGATTTAAGCATGTGCAATGCTTAGCTGAGATCCCATTAGGAAGTCCTTCCTCTAGTGACCTGAGCAATTGCCCATCATTGACACAGTTCCTACCTGACTTTTGCAGCCTATTTCAGGCATTAGCATGTTATCTTTTACCCTGAAAGCACAGTGCCTGGCAGCACAGTAGGATAAAAACATAATGTGCTATTCAGAGGTACTCTGGGTACTGGGAATACAAAACAGGCTCCTTGATACTGACAGATGAAGGCTTGTGAAAAGCTCTTTTACTTGTTAGCGCATTTAAGTCTGCTACTAAGAAACACAGATCAAACCAAGCTTATTTTTAGACAAACTGTGCTGTCAATTATGTCCAGGCACACGGCTGTCACAGATGAACTGTGATCCATTCACCTGCCTCTGTACAAATGTCCTGCCACTTGGCTCCCTCCTCTATTCTCCTCTCTGCTGCAGCTGTGCCTTCTGCCTCAGCTCATCCCAGTATTCCCAAATAGAGGGTTGGGTCTGGGGAACAGTGGAGCCAAGACATGGCACATAGAATCATAGAACAGTTTGGGTTGGAAGGGACTTTCAAAGGTCTGAATTGAGCAGGGACACCTTCCACCAGACCAGGTTGCTCAGAACCACATCCAGCCTGGTGATAATGTAATGACAAGACAGTCTGGACAGTGCTGTACAACACAACTTTGAGGCAATGTGTCTTGATCTTCCTCTGCACAAAATGCCCTGAAGAAGGGTAAAAGGGTTTTAAGCTCACAAGGGCAGTTTTAATTAGAATATAAACTAGGATAATTAACTTTTAAGGCAGAAAAACTTCAAAGAATATTGAAAGTGATGTGAGAAGATTTTATATCCCCATCTACTCCGGCATCCAATGCTTTTGAAGAAGGTTTGGAGTTTATTCCAATGGTTTATTCCAAACGTTAGTAAGCTCTGCCCAGATTTCCTGGAAAACCTCATTCATCACCTCTGGGGCTGCTCCCTGCTCCCCAGTGCAGTCTTTGGGTGGCACATATCCATCTCTGTCCTGTAAACCTCCTGCCACTTGTAGTATCTCAAAGCTGCTCCCCTACAAACATGCCCATCAGCCCACAAAAAGTATAATCACACCCCCATGGCTCCAGGGAGCCCTGCCACTGCCAGTTTTCCTAAAGAGCAGGGAAGAGAAGTAATAAATAAGCAAATCCATTTCACCATATTGTGCTCACCCCTTCTCACAGCACAGATGGGCAAAGCCAAAATCTCAGAAATCCAGCAGAAGTCTTAAAAATGTGTAAAATAAAGCTGAAAAACATCATAAAATCCAATTCAAAATAAGAGATAAGAATGACAAAAGGATTAGACGCATCTAATGAGCACCTTCACTTCGTAATTACGCTGGAAAGGATAAACACATTCAGATGAAGATGCAAATCTTTCTGCTCTTGGGTAGACAAGCAAGACAGAAGTAAATGATGCTTCCATACAACAAAGACTAGTTTAATTCGGTCCCCACGTGAAATTCAGCATTATGCCTTGTTTTAGTGGAGAAAACTTCACAACACAAAGGCATCACAAAGACACCATTCCAGGAGGTTTTGATGAACAGCCCATTATTTATTAGATGCATTTCTCCTCCTCAGAGGAGCAATTGTTCCAGAAATGTTCTCTTGAACGTTCTCCTTCAGCAGTCGGCATCAGCAGCTCTCAGGGACAAGGCTCTGAACTGGGAAAGCCAACAGCTCGTCCCTGTCCCCAGCTTCTAATCCTGTGCTGACTGCATTGGAAAATGCACAGACACCAATAGTTTTTCAGCATAATGCACTTCTTTCACTATCATTTGTAATTTCCATCTGTGGTTTTGGCTCCCCAAGCACTCAAAATATTTTTTGGCATAGTATCTGTCTATCATCCTAAATCCTAGCAATTTAAATCTTTTCCAGACTACTCTATGTGTGTGTGTATATATATATATGTACACACATATGCATGTATGCAAGTATATACGTACATACATATATTCTACCATGTGATATGAAATTCAGTCACCAAAGGTACACCACTCTTACTTACACTTTTAAAAACCCCACATCTATGGAAGTTGTCATCAAAACCAGGTTCCTGCTTGAGAAATCAAAACAAATATTCACTGTATTTTGCAAGCAAATTGATCTTGGCTTGGTCACAAAACAAACAATGGGCGCAATGCATCTTTGGTTTTACACCTGCGATGATTGGGGCCAGCAGTGCCTTTGATAGCAAAATCAAAATGCAGCTCACTAATAACAATCAAATGCCCAGCCACCTCTCCACTGAGCAAAGCAGCCATCAAACTAATGATTAAATCCACGTCAATCATTCTGCATAATAGAAATGAAGGCCATGCAATATAATGTTGTCAGAGAATCAGCATCTCCTGCTTAGAAAATAAATCTCTTGACTTCATCTCAACATTTGTTTTCCATAAATGCTGAGGTTTGGATCGGAATTGCTATAGCAATGGGAAACAATCTTTCATTGTAACATGCCAACTCCACTAACATTATTTCAAAGCTAAACAGAAAAGTGAGATAAAATTAATATGGGAAGGTATTTCTGAAATCCTCCTGAAATTGAATTACCATTTCCAATCTGATGCTAGCTGCCTTCTTTCTGACAAACAACACTTAGTAGCAGCAGCAATAAATATTGAAGAAAATCCCATTTAGAGGAAATTGGGCACAATTTCAAGTAGGTCACACCTTTTGCACCCATTCACTGGTACAGTTACAATACACACAGAAGATTAACAGAAAAGAAAATCCAATAAACCCCTGTTTTCTCATGAAAAAAGACCTTTCCTTTCTAATTTATACTTTTAATAGCAGCACTTTTTAAAGCAAACCCAGAAGCTGGATGTAGCTGGAAGCAGATGGCACTATGATGCTTCTCTGGATATGCCATCACCCAGATTCCCATAGAATCTCACCAACACAGCAACCTCAGGAGCCATGGACCCTTTCCAGTATGTCTACGTCTGTCAGGTAAAGGAGATGGAGGTGCTACATGTTTGAACTGAACAACCAAGTGAGGTGCAATCGCTGTAATTCTGAATGCACGTGTTGTCTCTCAGAGTTGTTTTGTTATTGTACCGTGTTTGGTTTCAGGTCAATACATTTCATCCTGAATTCTATCCAGGAATTTTGGAGTTAATGTGTAATCAATACACAAGAGTTTGTTTGTTTTTCCCAAATCATATTTAGGGATACGAGACCTGAATGTGCTAATTTTAGTGAGAAAAAGGTAATTATTTAAATCAGAGCAATATTCTGAAACATCACATGAGAAGAACCACATTTTTTGCCATGTATGAGCTATGAATTACATTGGAAAATGTAAAACATAATTAGAACTAACAATTCTGAGCACTCATTTCATTTTTTGCTATACAAACGTCAGTTTGCAGTACCACTCAGCCAGCTTAAGAATTACCTTATGTTCCTTAGAAAATGTTTTATATTTACAAAGTAACTTAGACGGTCACTGATTCTACTTTGAAAGTACAAGAATCTCATAATAATAGACAACTTGACATTTCCTTTACTTCAAAATAGAGTGAAGCTCCTGAGAGGAGGAGATGGAAGGTGCAGAAGTGACATGTTCTGGCAAAAAAATTTACCTCTAATGACAGCCACCGTACCTTTTGCAACGCTGGCCCCTTTTGAAACATAAAAATCACCCAAAAGCACCTGAGATGAACCATGTCCCAGCAATGCCAAGGCCATCACTAACCCATGTTACTAAGGGCATTGTCTACATGGTTTGCAAACACTTCCAGGGACAGTGATTCCACCACTGCCCTGGGCAGCCTGTTCCAATGCCTGATCACCCTTTTGGTGAAGATGTTTTTCCTAATATCCAGTCTAAACCTCCCCTGACGCAGCTTGAGGCTGTTTCCTCTTGTACCATCACTTGTTACTTGCATAGCCCACAAGAGAAAAGAAGAAAGATCATAGCATTAATTCCATACCATGGGATGACTATCAATTCTGAGGCTCCTTGCTACGTTTATTGGTTGCAATAATCATCAGCTTCATGTCTCTAATGCAAGGACCTAAAGTGAGGCTGCCTTGCAAAACTGAATGATTTGGAGAAAGCTAATATCCTCGTATGAACCACCGCAGCATGCCAAACCTGCAATACATCTGGCCTGCTGTCTTGCTCTAGTGGTGGTAGGGGAGGCCCAGAAGAGAGTGTAAAAGCTGAACAAGCTTATTGAGAAATAATCTTAATAATTGAGGAAAAAAAATCTTAGTAATTCCTTTTTCATGTGGAGAGGTGGTTTTAACCACTGGGCTGAGACCTTTTTTTAAGCACTGTGCATTTCACCCTCAGATCTCATTTTAAATGACTGAGGCAACTTCAGAGCCCACATTGAGATATACAACAGAACTACCTTAACTCAGCCTGCACTTAATTATATCTGATTTGTTTGCATAGAGGAAGGCAGAACAATGGATCAAAGTTTCCTCCTAAAGAAAAGTGGGAACTCACAGAGGCATTTACCCATGTTTTGTCTTCTATGAATTCAAGTTATCTGAACAGTATGCCACTGGGGAGATGCACTGAAACATTTATCATACATTCAGGCAAGTGGATTTCCTTTCTTTGCTTTATCTATCTCCATGTCTAGACAGACCAGAAATGATGTCCAAGATGACATCATTTGGCTTCCTTTACCCAAGGAAGTTGTGAATGCTCCATCCCTGGCTGTGTTCAAGGAAAGGTTGGACGGGGCTTAGAGCAACCTGGTCTAGTGCAAGGTGTCCCTGCCCATTGCAGGGGGATTGGAACTGGATTATCTTAAGGTCCTTTTCAACCCAAAGAAGTCTGGGATTCTATGATTCTTCCACTAAATACTTCAGTCTCTAATGCTGCCTTCACTACCAATGCAGTCAACAAATAAAGATCCTGCTAATAGTTCATTACCACAAAACTCATTCTTGCTCAAAAAGAAGTAATGACAAAATGTATTTTCTTTTATTTTTTTCCCTTTCTAAATCTCTTCTGTCAAAGACAGAGAGCATCAAGACACCAAACCATACAGAAAGAATTATGGAATACTTCCTTTCTTGTACTTCGACTTGTTTCAATTAAAATATGTAAATATTAGTATGACTTTTTTGGTGAGTTTTTAAATAGAAAAGTTAGCAAATGTTGATATGGATCTTATGAATTTATTTTACATTTCCTAGCTTCTTCTAAGGTTCGTTACATTATTTGTGATTTTGTTCCACCATAGCATTGGCAAAAGACTGAGATCAGGTTATGCATTTACTGAAATACACAGAGCTGTAATTAGAAGCTCTGCTCTGCAACAACAGTGGTGAGTTTCTGACATGGATAATAGATTTCTACCTCAGTTTTTTGTAATTGTGCAAGGGATGACAACAATAACTGCAAGTATGAGATTTCTTCCACAGATAAGCTTTGTCAGGGAAAAGCAGAATGGCAGGTGATGATGCAGCAAAATGTTTATGGGTTATAATAAAACCACCTAGTCTTCGTTCATTACTTCCTATGTTTAGAACCCAAGGCATAGCTTCTACTTTCAGAAATAAATCTGAATTAAGAACACACCAGGCGTCCTATGTATTAATACTAATCACTGAAGTTTGCTATCCAATGAATGCTATTTGCAAAGGCTGCAGGAGGGTCCTGGAATGGTTTGGTTTGGAAAGACCTTAAAGCTCATCCAGTTCCAGCCCTCTGCCATGGGCAGGGACACCTTCCACTAGACCAGGTTGCTCCAAGCCCTGTCAAACCTGGCCTTGAACACTGCCAGGGATGGGGC
>JANHGB010018212.1:0-21547 GCA_026283785.1 Coracopsis vasa | reverse complement strand
ATGCTCCATCCCTGGCAGTGTTCAAGGCCAAGTTGGACAGAGCCTTGGGTGGCATGGTTTAGTGTGAGGTGTCCCTGTCAATGAGATGAACTTGATGATCTTAAGGTCCTTTCTAACCCTAACTATTCTATGATTCTATGATCCAATCTTTTGCCAAATTAGGAAAGAAACTAGGAATTGAGAGAAGCTGGTGTTTCTAGAAACACTTTCCTCTCTTCATGATTCTTTTGAAATCAGAAACTGTTTTGGAAACATTAGAGAGATTCAGAAATTTATGCTTTTTTTCTCTAAGTATAGTAAATGATGTAGGACACTATTGTATCTAGAAGGCATCAGAATCAGCACAACTTTGTTACTCCCTGAGTTATTACTATACTGAAGCATTTCAAAAGTGTTCGTTGGAGAGCCTCAACAAGCTATAATTATCTACTGATAATGCATCCTCTACCTGACATGCCATTCCCACTGGCATCTTATTCTTCGCAAGAGACCTTATTTCTTACACCTTGATACTCTTTCTGTGAGGCTCCAAAGTCCAAGTCAGCTCAATGTCTCAATGGCTTTTACCAGATCAGTGAAAAGTATGCAGGACTGAGATTTTTCTTTCAACTTTCAGGTCTGCAGAACAGCAAAAGTTACACAAAATTTTGTGTGGTTTGTCAGTGCCTACCAATAGTCAGGAGCTTTCTGCATGTAGCAATAGTAACTGGGAATCCCAGAGACGATCTCCAACTGTGGCTGGGAATGCCTGTACAATCTGCAGCTGTTACTATTAAATCTGAATTTCTTTTGTTTGTCCCATATATCTTAACAGCAGCTGGTATTGTAAGTTTTGTAAGAAGATTGACAGATGCTAAATCGAACAGAAAGTCATTACAATTGTTCAGTTGGGAGTTTGTGACCTGTTTTTTAGATGTCAGTGGAGATGACATCCAGAGTGACTTCCCTGTTGTCCTGCAAAGACGTCACCCTGTTGACTAACTCTAGTGAGCAAGGGGAGATGTAGCCTAACACATCACCCTCAATAACCATACAGAAACATAGCAGATGTTGAAATGTTTGACTGCCTTATGTTGTCACAGTCTGTCACCGGTTGATTTTGCTCTCTTAACTAGTGATGTATTCATATATTGCCTAGAAGACAGAAAGCAAGAAAAAGAAGTGAATATGTTGCTTGTCAGCCTGCAATTTGTCTGTATTGGCACTTAACCATAGATCTTTCATCAAATGTATTCAGTTTGGGAAACTAATCTATTTCTCTTTGTGATCACTCACTAAATATGTAATAATAGTATGCTATGATTTTAGGTTTATACTTCTGCTTGCAATATTATGAATAGTATAATATATTTATTCTAGTAAAGAATATAGAACATAAACATATTTGGTACATATTTGTGTGACACAGTTTCATATAACAAGAAGTCCAATGAGCAGTAGCAGTAAGGAGGCTTGGCTCTTATGGAGTTAGCTCTTGAGAGTGGGCTTCTCTGTGGAAGTGAGTTCACACTCAGTTCACACTACAACAGTGCCAACACTGTTACAGTATGAGGTGCTATACTTTTTAGATGATCAAGAGCATTTATGTAAATTCAGATTACAGATTTTCATAAATGGGGAATTAATTCAAACTGTCCTCCATCCTGCTTCATATTTTCATAGAAGTTAGGCAGAAGAAAAAACTGACAACTCTCGTCCTTGCTCACACTTATTCTAGCTTGCCAATAGTTAAAGAATTGACAAGAAACAAGACAGACTGATAAGTATGTGCTGAATGGCACTCCAGAGGTATTATCAGGTATCCTTTGAAATTGTGATGGAAAGGGTTATGCAATAAACTAGATGAATAAAAGTGAGATCTTGCAGTGGTGTAGGTTAAAGATTGTTTAAATAATTCAGAAAATAATCAAAATAGTTGGATTTTCTGCAAACAGAACACTTCAGAATTCACCTGACTCTTCAAGAGGGTTTTAAAGTGATAATTAAGTGTCTGAGAGGAGCTATAATACTTGGGGATTATCTTCCACATGGAAAGGGTCCTATTTACTCTACATTAGACAAATAGGCATAATTTTGAAGTTTGAAGAAGTTCTCTGAGAAAGATGATGGTTGCAAAAGCTCCTCAACATGTCATCAACAGAAGTATTGGAGATAATTTGTAGAATCATTTAATTCCAGTGAAAAGTAGAGTGATACAGAGGAGGGGCATCTGCTGAAGCAGGTGAAGTTTGGTGTTGCAATGTAATGAATATAACTGTCCGAAATTAACGTCATTAACTCCTGAAATGTCCTTCCAGGCTGTGTTTGCATGGTGCATCATAGCACTGCACAGAGACACTACAGTTAGGCTTGAGCATGCTATAGAGGATACTGAAAACAAGATAATTTTGGGAGTGTTGCACTATCAAGGTTAATTAGTGCTTCTTAGCAAGCAATATAAGATTAAGGTGAGTGCAGTAATAAACACAGTACTATTGTGCTTGGTATCTGTGCTAGCTGAGTACTTTGCAAGTTCTGCAGATCTGCACCTTAGAAGATGCAGTGTTCTCAACAGTGAATGGCTGCTGTTGTGTGTGGTTATACATAGTATCTGTAGGTATAATGCGTCTATTTTTTGGCAACATATAAACACAAAGAAATCATTTTATTTTTAGTATTTGCAACTATCATTTGAAATTAATATGAAGAAGTCTATTCTGACTTCAGTGGATAAATGGGAAATTCAATGTACTATGTATGCTGTAAATGCTCTGTCCCGTTTTTAATAGAACAGCATGAAAAGCCCTAGAATCCTATTCTGATGGCAGAATTTTTTAAAGAATTTAAAATATCTGTTTACACATAACCTTGATTTCTGAATATTTTGATTTTTCTATTTGTATATGTGTTTGTACATACATGCAGTTGTACAGAAGAAAGGAATGTCCAGAATTTTTACTCAGGATCAAATATGTCTGAATCTCTGCTGCTTGTGATGTAAACTGATAATGTAAAGTATGTGAGGAGAAAGGAGATGGCACTAAATGTAATTGAACCTGACTTTTTGATTGAAAAACGCTGTATTTCCCGCATCTCCCTGCTGTTCCTTTCTCAGGCAGCAGCTCAGATTTGACAGCCACAATTATGAAACTGGCATACCAAAGACAATCTTTTTGTTTCAAAGAGTTAAATCCCAGTTAGTGTTAGAGCTATATGATTGCATGTCTATCCACAAAGAAATGCTGCATTTCCCCAAGGAAATTCATTGGAAAAGAAACAGTGTAAAAGTTAAGTTTAAAATATTTTCAAATCATAGTAATTTCTTATGGCTTTTGTATGTTTTAACAGACTTTCTAAGAAGCACATGCAGATTGTTTTTTGCTGTACTGATTTGTAGCAGAGGAAAAAGGCTTTAGGACTAATTGCACAGCCAATAACAATTTGTACATTGCATCTGGATTTATCTTTCATAGAGTGAATAGACATGGGGATTTTCCAACATACTAAGTTGCACCAGATAACTCACGATATAAACCCCATGTAGATCAACATTTAAGCCAGCTACACATTTATTGTAGGATGGATCTGTTGTGGTTAACAACAGGAAGTTGGGATTCTGCATACCTAGTAAAAGAAATTACATAAACCCATGTTTAGTTATCTTCCTAAGTCTATTTAGGGGATAAATACCTGAGAAAGAAATAAAAAGTAATCTGGAACTCAATTATATGGGACATTTAATCTCATGTCTGACTACAAAGCTTTGTATGTTTGTATGCAATTGGTAGGATTAAAGTGGAAAGAGAAATATTCCTATATTCTTTATTCCTGATTCATCCTTGTTAATATTTTTTAAATTATTTTTTTCTCAGCAGGTATATGATAAAATAGTTCTTCAAAATAGACTTGGATTTAACCCTAGTATCTGTCTTCTGCCCCCTGGATTTTGGAGAGTTTGAAAATCACAGCCAAGTATCAATTTCACTTTGAAATGTCTCTTCTCCGTTCATTTTGCAGGAATATTGTGTGGTAGATTTCATTGGAATGGATATGAATTCTTATGACTGAATTTAAATATTTATCATCACAAGCTAGCAAGGTGAAATGGTAAAAATTTTCCTAATCTTCCTTTCACATAGAGGAGGATTATTGATTGGTATATTACTAGTTAACATAAAACAGATAATGCTAGTCTCAGGGTGTGTCTAGTAGGCTTCTTTTATTGTGCATAGAAGTACAGAGCAAAACTGTTTGGTAATCACACCCCTCACAGTCAAAAGGGCATTATGTATGGTGACGACTGAAACAACTGTAACCCTTGAACAAAGCAAAATGGTTAGGGTGTGCTTGTTTTATGTGTACTGGGGTCCCACATAAAACAGCTTGATCCTACAGGACATGATTTCAGTTGTGAGGCAATTAATACACTTGCATTCAGATTGACTAAAAATATCTCCCTCAGTAAAGCAGAACTTCTAAAAAGCATCATTATACCCACAGTCACCTTGATTCACTTTCTTGGAGCTAATGTTGTAACATACACGATTTTATAATGCAAAATAGAAACACAAACACACCCCCGTCCCGCAACTCTCATCCTGCTATTTAAAAATTAAAAATAACAACACAAACCTCTACTCTGTGTTCATGAAAAGCTGAAAAGGTTAAACAAAGGACATTAGGGAAATTCAGTGTTACATTCCCAGGCTGGTGGTAACAGTTTATGGCCTCCGTGTAAGATGTATGGCTAAGTACAATAGCTTTTCTGTTGGGTTGCTTGCACTTTGTATTCATTCTGATGAAAGAGAGAGAAAATTTAATAGCATTTAATCTTTGACTTGCACTGGACCCTGCAACAGATCCATCTTTATTAAGTCTTCATTATCTATGCTTCAAACTAAGACAAATACAGTAGCAGACTGAAAGCACAACAACAAATAGCTTGATAAAAATGTCCTCTTGGTACAAAATAATATCAATGCCAATGTGATTATTATGTACACTATTATAAGTCCTGGTTTCTTTTTCCTTTTGTCTTAATCTTTCTTATTCTTTCTGCTAAAATATGAAATTGTCTGTTTGACACCATCTTGATATCCAAGTTGGAGGTCTACATCCCTATTGCAGTTGCATTTAAATATTTAGAATTTTATATGGTTTGTATTTCTATGAATTGGAAAAAAGACAGAACAAAAAATCTTTCTACCTGAGCACTATAAATCTGAGCTATGTGCCTGGCTCACTTTTGAAATGGAGATGAAATCCTAAATCCCATTTCATTGATGACAAGCTTGCATCATACAAGCCTCTTGGTTTCATGTGGGAGCCTGAATACTTTAAGGTGTGTGGGCTCTGAACACTTCAGGAAATGTTAGCAGAATGTGGCAAAAAGATTCAGGGAATCTGAATCTTTAATCCATCCTCCAGATTAATAGGAACAACAACCTACTTTAGTAAGAATATTTATTTGGCTAAAACTGGGCACACTGGGGAAAGCTGTATTACAGCTGGAGTTGCAATTTGCATGTGAAATGCATTATGGTGACATAATACTTACTAATGGAGGTCATCACATGCTTCCAAAAAACAAAGCAATATAAATAAAATCTTTTGAGCTTAATAGATAATGTAGCATCTAATGTACTGACTGTTGTCACATGATAATATTATAAATCATTTCACTTCAATTTAATTTAGTAAGGACACAGAAGAAATCCGTTTAAGAGCACTTAAGCCATGTTAGGATGTTGGTTTTACTTTGTTGGTGGTTTCCTTAGGATTCATCACAATGACTCGAGTTATGGGAATACTATCTCAAGTTCAGGGAAAAAAATTAGCTGGGTTCAAGCTAAAAACAAATGTTCTGGCAACTCAAGTTTAACTCATCAGACAGTAACTCAGAGTTCTTTGCAAGAAACAAAGATTTTATTTTTTAACTGTTATGTTGGTTCTTAGTCTTGAATATGTATGTGTATACTGGGAGTAAGAGGAAGAAGCTAGAGGAAGAACAGCAGGAGAAAAGTGAATGAGAGAAGGAGCAGCAAAATAGAATCTGAAGTTTTTAAATTCAAGTAATGGAAACAGACAGCTTGCTGACTGAAAATTTTATACCATGAAACAGTGCTGTCTACATGGAAATCAAAATGCTGTTGCCAATAGTGGCTTCATATTTTAAGTATGATAACAGAGGTATAGTAAACAATTACTGTTATTTGGATTAGATAAGAAATAAGAAATTTGCTTTAAGGAAATTGTCACAAGGTCTGACACAGTTAGAAGCTGTTATGTAGTAAATCAAATAGGAAGAGATGACAGGTGGTTTGCTGTGGTTGAGAAACATAAGAAATATCTGCCCTTTGCATGGCAAATATGAATATATTACAAAATGCAATTTAATTCAGAAAGGTTACTAGGGGAGGGTACACGACCAGCCTTCTTTGCAGGAAAAGATATGTGTCTTATCCATCACTCATTTGAAACTGACAGTGTTTGTCACATTGCACAAGATCAGTATACCCTCATTTTCCAAAAATAGGGAAACTTCCTGAGGCTTTATGTTGGTTCCAAACTTAATCATGTATCCTACCAACATTACTTGCTATCTCTGAGACACAGCATAAACATTAGCTAATTAGTCCTTGCCATAAACCTGTGAAATAGATAATTATTTTCAACACTGACAGTACCATCATTGTTGCTGAGGGTAAACCTGAAAATCACAGACTTTTAAAGGCAAGAATGACATTTTTGCTCTTTCTGCTTACCAGACCATTTTGGTTTAAACAGGAGTGATAAAACACCCATCCAGGTCTGCCAGTGATAAGGATAATCTGAGACTGAAGAGAATGCCAAGACACTATTTCCCACTCCCTGATGGCTCCTGGGATTATCAGGCAGGTTATTATTACATAACAGAGGGCATTGCTTGTGTCAGAGGAAGTGCTTTGCAACAAGCAGTCACACCCAACACAAAAGGTACATTTAACATTACTGAAGTCATGGCCAGCTTTTGAAAATGAATCCCATAAAACTCCCTGAGACATTGAGAGTTTGTTACCAAGCCTCCCTAAAGCTGCATCAACAGTCCACTAACTCCTGTTTGAGCATGGTACTCAGATTTTAAGCCTTAGCTTCTTGTTCGCTGCTATTAGAAGTCTAGTGGACAAGGCTAATACCATCTGGCAAACTTAAGAGGCAAATGGCAAACTATGAATTGATAATTAGAAATATAGGGACCAAAAATTAACTCAGAAATAAAATACAAGCAGTTGAATCTGTCCAATCAAAATAATTCTACATGATCTGAATTTTAAATTTCCTTATTTGGTTGGCAGAATTTTATGAAAATTTTTAATAGAAAAATATTAATGGATGAATTTAAATAGTGATAATCAAGAAAATCGCATTTGTTTTTTACAACTATTACATAGGAAATTAGCTCAATGCCTTGAGTGGTCTATTCTACATAGCATATTTCCTTAGTTTAATTGTAAAGAGGAGTAAGTGTTTTGGTTGTGCTGGAGCTGTCAAACAGAAATGAAAGATGGAAAAGATGTATTAAATCACCTTGAGGCAAAATTCATATCTGCTGGAAGCTGGTATAATTCCGCTGACATCAATTCCCATTCTTTTCAGTTGGAGCTGCAGACACCCAGCATCCCTGAAAACCATGACACCATATATTCAGCTTGTTCCTTTTATTTCAATAGAGTTTTTAGTGCATAGTCCCCTACATTTATGCTTATTAATATGCTAATATATTGACTAATGCAAAAATATGCATTTTCTTGTTCCTGTACTACTCTACCTTTTCTCCTTTTGCAAATTTAGCAGATTCAGTCTTTTACAACTAAATGCAAATAGTATGATATTTGCATCTTTTATATCAGAAAGCAGGCATCAAAACAGCAGTCTTCTAATGCATATACAAAGATGTAAATTAACAAGATGGCTCCAATTCTGGACTATTTTGATTAGAGTGAATTAAGTGAAAACATGGCACAAAATAAAAATGCTTTGCAGTGACCACCAGTAAGTAGTGAATTTTTAAAGAGAATTTAAAATCCTTTGTGATCTTTGCCATCAAGGTATACTTCAAAGAACAGCCTAAGAAGAAAATTTATGAATAAATGCTGACATATTTCTATATATTATACATGGAAGTTATAACTTAAAAATAAATTATAAATTATAAATGGATATACCATTTTTTGCAGTTGTTCAACTTATTTCTTTTCTTTGAATTGTCATCTAATGGGTTTATGAAAGGTTGCAAAGTCAGAACAGCATAGGGTCGAATTAAGCATTCAAAAAGAGATATTTTGGAAAATGTTAAATGCATTTTAAATCACTACTGACTGGGTTAGGTTTCTGGGTTAGAGTTACTGCTTAGAATCATAGTGCAACTTAGACACTAAGATGGAGAAATCGCCTACACATGTATCTACTCCAAGTTCCACGGAAAAATGTGGTTACTATAGCAACTGCCACATTGCACTCATGAAGTCTTTGGAATAGATTAAATTGCTGAAAACCTGCAAGGTTTCGTTTGACTCTGTTCAGAGCTGTAGCTAAATGTGCTGAAGTTACTTAATCAAAGGCATGTCAGTGTGCATATTCTTACATATTACTGACTGAAACCTTGGTTTGCTTGTTACGTTAGCTTAGTTTTTCGGTAGATATACTAATTCAAAATAACTTTGTCATATTCATTTACTGTTTAAGTGGAATCCATTTGGCTATTGGTACATGTTAAGGAGACACTGAATGTATGAAATATACTATAGAAGATTTCCTTCTTTGTATCCTTATAAACATTAGATATAGCCAAGAGGGTTAGAAAATCAACACTTCCTTTACATAGGAAGTTTGTTTGGAGACCATCCTAAAATTTTATTAAAAAAGTATTAATCATTATATCACTATGGCAGCAGGAAGCAAATAATGGGTTTTGTTTTCTGTAGAAATTCCACTCTGTACACTCGATGTAGTTGGTCAAAAACTGCAGGTGTAGTCATCTAACATTCATCTGTTATTTGAATACAAACAATTTCATGCTTTATTTTACAAGTACTAAAATGCAGTGATTCTGAGAAGTGGTGATTTATTCCTTTCTGATGTGTTTACATACTTCAAAAGTTTAACTACCTAAGATGCAGGGAAATTTTGCTGCAGATATTTTTTGGATTGTATACATGCAATACAAAATAAAAAATAAGCATAGGCTGCAGCTGTAGAAAACAAAACTCTTTGAACAGCTGAGGTGCCAGATCATCTCATGCTGTGATAAGAAAACTATAGATAATTTTGAACTGTAGGTCTTTTGGACCTTGCCAAGATGTGACTTCTGACAGAAAAGTAGGCAATGTAGCAGACATATCTAGAAGAATTTAAACCTGAAATCCAGGGATTATGTGCATTTGCATGTCAAGTTAGGGGTTGCTTTTTGCTGTTGTCATTCTAGAACTTTTCCTCTACTCTAGGCAGTTATTTTTTAGCAGTGTGGTTCCTGTTGATTCTTCTCACTGCTTAATGACCAATTTTTGTATCCCCATGCTGAGTCTGCTCTAGGCTTGCCCCACTGGGGCAGTGTGCAAAGCACTTTGCAGAGTCAGGGCTCTTGGTTGCTGCAGTGCTGCTTTTGTCCTTGATGTTTTCTTATTTCTCCCTCTGGGTTAGATTTTCCAAAGTCTTGAGTATGTGGCAGCCTCCCAGAAAGCGACTGGGTGAAGTCCTTATAAAGGTCACATTATTTCACTCGACCTCCTAAGTGCCATGAGCTTATCAGAAGTGGGCTCCTACTCTTATTCCCTTTCTGAATTTAACTCTTTCTTTAGAGTTTGATTTTCATTCTTGCATGTTTTCATTGAAAAATCCCAATAGCAGGTGAGCCTGTACTCTGTTCTGTTGTTCTGTCTTTATTGGATTGGCTTCTTAGTGATTTTAGTTAGTTAATCTATTTGGTGATTATTTGATGACATGACTCTGTGGTACTCAGTTGCTGCTTATTGCTCAAAGTTTTAGACATAATTAGTGCTTTCTTCTGCCCCTCAAGGTAATTTCTGTTTTTCTGAGAGAACACAGGAGTCTGGTGCTGAGACATTAGCAATTCTTTTGTAATGGATGACAGTTATTTCACTTGCTTTCTATACCTAATATAATTACTCTTACAGCGCATTTGAGTATGTCATTTGATATTTTACATAAAAATGCTGCATCATATTCTTTGCAACATCCTTACTTATAGATTTAACAGCAGTGTTTATGAATTACATTATCATAAATATTCATGATTTTTTTGTGTGTATTTGATATCCATTTGCAATGTTAATCCTGCCTCAGGACCAACTTCCATTGTGGCAAGTACAATAAATGAATTCTTCTTGCTTAGTTTGTGAGCTTCGTAAATTGAAACCTTTGAAATATACACAGTGTAATTTGCCTTGCTTTGTCCCCTGTGGTATTCCTCTCAATACCTTGTCATTCAGATTTCATAGGAGCTACATTTTTTCCCCATCAGGTAACCTTGGTTCTATGTTCTTTGTCTCAAACCATTTTAGAAAGCAGGCTCCTCGCTGCTGCTACTTCCATGGTAAAATACATCCTTGTGTTGTGTTGGAGATGGTTAGACTCAGACTCTATTTGAAGGAGAGACACTGCTCTTGTGCAGAATGCTAGGGAAGTTAAAAGAAGAGGAAAATGCCCTTTAGACAGAAGAAGGCTATCTTCAACTCTTTTTCACTGTCGATCCAGATGAAAGCAAAGCATGTATAAAACTGCAGTGACTGTGGGGAAAAAAAAGTTACTGAAACCATTTTACCATTCCATATATGCTTTATTCACTATTTTTTTGTTTTATTTTTTATTTATTTTATTTTCTCTTATTTTATTTTATTTCTTTTATTTCTTTTTTAATTTTTTTTCCAAGCTCTTTTGACTTTTTGTCAATATTAAAATCTGTTTCTGGCTATATTAATAATTTTATATATTATGTTAAAGTGTGTGAGTAAACCTCACACAGCTTAGTTTTCATAGAATAATTTTCTGAGTAGATACAGGTATCCAGTAGAGAATTACAAACAATTTAGTTCAACATTTCTGCTCAATTTTCTTGATTTTAGGCATCAAACGCATTTTTATCTGTGTTTCCAGTAAATTCACTTTTTGCTCACTTGTCTTGCCCAGATAACTTTGAAGTTATCTGTTTTAAGGATAATTTTTAATGCACAAAATTCTTGCAGAAAAATGCCTATTTACTAATTTTATATTGACAATTAAGTCTCAGTACCAAAACAGAGCATTTACCAGTCTTTCCTATGATTCTGTATGCACCAGGTTTCATTCGTATTAGAAAGATTCACACTTGTCTGGACCTATCAAATATTTAACAATTTCTTTTCCTAGTATCTTAGTTACAGTAAAAATTCACCTCATTGTTTATCCTGCAGCTCTGTCATTTTGCCCACTCTTATTGCTAAAATTGTCTCCAAGTTTTTGCTGCTACTATTTTTTTTCACTTTTAAGTGAAAAACAAAAGATGAGAAAACAATTAAATGTTCCAAGTGACTTTTGAAAAACTCTGTGGAATAAACAGGGCAAAACAGCTCTTGCTTTATTTTTGTTAGTATGTTGTTGGGTTTGTTTGGCAAGGTTTGGTACTGGGGAGGGATGGGGGGTGTGAGGCTGCTGCAGGGATATCCTCTGTGTGAATAGACTGGGGGTGGCCCTGTGTTGCACAGAGTCAGTTTCAGCTGGATCCAAACCGGACACACTGCTGGTCAAAGCTGATCCCACCAGCAAAGCTGGTGGTGCATCTATGAAAATGTATTTTGGAAAGGGCAAGAAACACTGCACAGCAGCTTGAGAGTGAGGGCTGAGGCCTGAGAAAAAATGCGGAAACCCTGCAGACACCAAGGTCAGTGAAGAAAGAGAAGAAGAGGTGTTAAAGATGCCAGAGCAGAGATTTCCCTACACCCAGAGGGGCAGACCATGGTAATGCAGGTTAACTCTCTGCACCTCATGGAGGAACATGGTGGAGCAGACACGCACAGTGCTGCCCATGGAAGATCCCAGGCTGGAGCAGACGGATATGCCTTAAAGGAAGCTGCAGCCCATACTGGAGGTGGTTTCCTAGCAGGAACTGTAGCCCCTGGGGAACCCATGCTGGAACAGTCAGATCCTGAAGGACTGTGCCCCATGGAAAAAGTCCATGCTGGAGCAGTTCTTGAGCAACTTCAGTCCATAGGAAGGAAACTGAAGCAGTTTGTGAAGGACTGTGTCCTGTGGGAAGGACCCCATGCTGAAGCAGGGGAACAGCACAGGGAAGAAGGAGCAGCAGAGATGAAGTGTTAAGGGCAGCCCCTATTCTCCAATGCTCTGTACCACTTAGAGCAGAGAGGAAGTAGAAGAGTCAGGAATAAAGGAGTGCAGTTGAACCAGGCAAGAAGGGGGTGTGAGGGCAAGAGTGTGTGTATTTATTTAGTTTTGTCTTTTCTCAAAATCCTACTCAATTCTTAATTGGCAATAAATTAAATTAATCTTCTTCACTTACCGTCTATTTTGCCCTTGGTGGTAATTGCTGAGTGATCTCCCTGTCCTTGTCAACCTGTGAGGTTTTCTATCTTATTTTATCTCCCTGTCTTGCTGAGGATGAGGCATGGAGAGTGGTTTGGTGGGCATCTGGCAGCCAGCCAAGGTTAACCCACTGCACGTAGTTTGCTTGCAGCGTTGTAAGAAGCAGAAACTTTCTCTGGTTGATGGATTCCTCTTGTGTAGAAACATAGTTGTGATTTCTATAGTTTCAGTGTCTATTGCTATACTATTTTCCATAGCCTAAGAATACGATGACACAAGTATCTACATATACAGCTTCCCAAATCCAGTTTTCAGTAAATCAAGGGACTGATTCTAAATGAAGTTCGTGTAACGGAGAAAGCAGTGTACCCTGGTGTGTTCAAATGAATTTGAAGAGCAAAGTGAGTAATGTTCTTGCACACTCTAGATAGAAATTTTTAGTACAGAACACCTGAGTAGAAAATTATAATTTTTTTTGAGATGTCTACTTTAATTACATCCTCCTAGCTAATGATTTATTCTTCTCTCCTTTACTGATCTGTTTACCAACAAATTACAATCTCTTCTTCTGCTGATTTTCTAAGTATTAAAGTGTAACATTGCAAAATCACATAGTGCAAGCAAACTGAGCACAAGGTATCTGAGGCTAAGGAAAAAGGAGAAAGGAAAGAAAAAAGAAACTACAGTGGGGTGAGGTAAGAAAAAAAAAAGAACAAAGATAATAAGTATGTTAACACAAAAAGAACAGAGAACAAGAAGGAAAGGAAAGAAAAATATTCTGAAGTAATAAACAGTAGTTATTCACTTCATGAAACACTTAAATATACCTCTGCATGTGCATGTAGGTATGTGTCTTGGGGATTCCCAAAGCACCTCTCCCCTATTTATTTACAGAAAACCATCAAATATACTTCAACCATCAACAAAGGTACTACCACGATGCCACAAATGGATATATTCTCTGTAGTTTGTAGTTTCTTGGTACCTCTAGTACATCAGATCTCACTCAAATATTGGGTGTTAAAATCAGTGCATTTTTAAAGGAACCTTTTCAGGGTTACTCAAACTGTACAGCAAAAAGTAGTAGAATAGGCAGTGAAGCAGGGAGTTTTATGCTAGAGAAGGGATTAGGGAAAGGCAAACATCTGTAGTGAACTTGATAGAGGAAAACCTTCTTGAAGCACTGAGAGCCAAAAGCAATGAGAAAGTATCTCAGTGAATTTTAAAAAGCCATTCACTCAATGTAAACACCTAGAGAGATATTAGCAAGCAATAACAAAGTGCATATGCTACTTTGGAACAAGCTGCCTTAAAAGGTGTAGGGGGACCTTGTATTTGACGCAGTTTAGGATTGCTTTTTGGAATTTCATTCCAACCTTTTGGTGTAGGACATAACATAAACCATATCCTGTGTGATGACTACAAGCTCCTACTGCTCTTTCCTAATTCACAAAGTGATCTCTTGCAACTCCATTTTATCTTCCCATTGGCTTGGATTTTCAACATAAAGGTGAACACCTGTTCTGCCAGTATGAGCTGCTCATGTCCTTTGAGTTCATACTGAGTTTTAATCAGCTCTGACTTGGAAAATCATTCAAGCTGTAGTTCTTTCTTCACATCTATGCTTATTGAAAAGACTAGATACTTCATCTCAGACTCAGGGAAGGAACTTGAAAATACTGGACTGTCTTGCTGGCAGCACTGCTTTTCTATAATCATTTAATGTCTTTGTAAGTATCAATGTGAATATACAGGAACAACTTCAACTGACCATGCTTTTTTAAGAAAGAAGAAATAGCAGGTTTTCACATAGAGAGGTGCCAACCTGTTCCAGTGTTAGTAGTGGTTTTCTTTCTATCTTTCACTGAGAATACCTAGTAATGAAAACTGTGAGTTAAAGACTGATTGATCTGCCAGGTTTCTCTTCACAGAGCTCCTACATGATCCCTCCATCTGGATGCAAAATGACATTTTAAGAACATCTTTTCATTTGTTGGAATTTTTTTCAATATGTACAAATTAAAGAAGTATTAGGATGTCCTAATTAGTCACAAAGGGAGAAAGGGAAGACAGTAGTTATTTACATCACCCAGACTCCTAAGTAGAAAGACATCCCCTCTCCCCATTTTTGTAACTCTGAAATTCAGTCCTTGTCCCTTGCTTTCCTTGTCCTATTCGCATTCCCTTCAACTTCATAAAAATATGGCAATAGTTTGTCATCCTCAGAGTGAATGGGAAGCTTTGAAAGTAACCAGTTTCTCTTACTGAAGCCACTAAATTGGTGTGATCACACGTTGGACCTAAATCATCCCTGGTATAATTCTATTGCTGTTCAGTGGGTCATGTATGCAAGCTGTTGTGGTGTATGTTGTATGTGTATATCTATCACGGTGTAAATCACAGGTTTATCCAGTTCATAACATGCAATACTTAATATTTTCAGGAGCTGTACTAGTTCTATTTGTATTAATACCAAGGTCTATTGTATTCTATAGGTATTCACTAGCAAAAGAGCTGTATGTGATGTGTTAAACAGAAGATAAGTACACATAGGAGTTTAAAAACTCAAAAAATCAAACCAAATACCATCAGAGACATAGTTCACATGTAAAAATATTTTGTGCGTGTGTGTGAGACTTTTAGGTCAGAGTTGCACCTTTTTTTGTTTTAGAGTTTTTCAACTAGGTGCTGCAAGTATTATTTGTAATGGAAATGCAACTGTTATATGGTCTTTTCTATCACAAGTGCCCAAACTGATTTTATTCAAGTTGGTTTTGCTTCTGCATTTTAGCATTGTGCAGCAAACATGAATGCAGTTCTGGTCTGATTGAAGGCCGTGGTTAATCACTGATTGATTAGTTTTAGTGGAATAAGGATTAAGTATCAAGGTTTCTTTCTATACCGAAAATTCTGAAAACTAAGCGTAAACAAAATATAAAGTTTTGAATTGAGTGATCCCAACAGCTTAATGCTATTTTCACTTGCATTCATGAAAAGCAAGTAATAAAATTAAAGGAGGTAATGATGAAGAGAAAAATAACGAAAGTTATGTTTGAGGGTAAATGCAATTAATCTGAGCACTATAATTTAAGAAGAAACTAAACAATTCCATAATTAGACCCAGCCAAAACATTTCAGGAAAAAGGGTTTTTAAAACCACAAAACATATTGATTTATTAACTTAATGCAGTTGATAAGTAGCTTCAGAAAAAATAAAAGCAAACAACACAATTCAACAAACCAAACATATTTCATCACCTCTGCCAAAATGACAAAAATGAGATGTTTAGCTTTACTCTAAATGACATTTTGAGATTAAACTTCCCCAATTAAAAAAAAAAATAAACAAAGCATTCTATTTTAATTGATCAAAATGTTTAGGCTAAGCAAATGCCATCACAGGGAGGCAGATTGGAAAGAGATATGAATTCTGTATAATGAACTGAAGACATATCCAGAGGTGGGATGTGGTAATTTGTGACATTTATGCTTTTTCTTCTTTTTAGTCCTTGATGCCTCTGGGTTTATACTGGAAATAATGCAAGAAGAATCCATCAGTATGGGCAAGCGTGTTAAAAAAACCCTCTTAGGTCAGAATGTGGAAAGTAAATGAGAGAATTTGGTTATTATTGTGGTGATGTAACTTTTTTATTAAAAATATTTCAGGGCATAATCAGAGCCATATAGATCAGAGTTCTTAAGATTAATATTAAACTGCATGCTCTCCAAAATACACTTTTCCATAAACATCTTTTCATGCAAATTTAAAGTGTCATGGGAAATTTAAGTTCTTTGTCTATATGAAAGCTTGCAGTTTATCCAAATGGTTCTGAAAATCATGATTACACATTATTGGGATGTGAAGCACTGACAATTTAGTCAGAAATGGTTATTCTATCTAAAGCAAGTGATTACATTTTGAAGATGTATCATGCTGCTGTGGACCTAGAATTATAAGAATACAAATAAGAAAAGAAGTCGACGGTTAACAGATTTATTTTTTTTTTAATAAAGAAAAAAAAGACTAATAATGTAATTCATTGCTGGACTCAAAATTTATTACCTTTCTGATTCAGTTATAAAAGAACCACTTTTCCACAATACTAAGTGACATAGGAATTGATTAATTTTATTTTGTGCTACCATCATGTTACCAGGTTTGAGACGCTAATAAAGTTATCTTGTTTGCTCAGTACATGGGAAGTATCCTTCTTAATACTATATATAGTGTTTCTGTTGCTGTATTTTCAATTGCCACTTGTTTATATCTCAAAAAGCATTTCACATTTATCTGCATTTCCTGACCATCCCTTGATCAGTTTGCCTGGTCTATCATCCTAGTTGTAATACTCTGCCCTGTCAAGCAGATCTAGTTGTTCCAAATGTCACTTAATCCCTGATGAAGGAAATTTGCTTGACCAGAAAAGATACTAGAAAATTTCAGAGACTTAAAAATGCTGAGTAACAAAAAAGCAAATGAAATTCAGTGTTAATAAACACAAAGTAATACACAGTGAATTTAAAAATTAAACCTGCTTGTGCACTTTGCAGCATTTTAAGCTAAGAGTATTGCTTAAAGAAAGGGAGAGAACCAATTATAGGCAGTTCAGTGCACAGCTACAGTCAGGAAAGCTAGCACGATATTGGGACACATGAAGTAGGATGAAAAATAATAACAGAGATTATTATAATGCCTCTGTGAGTCAGTAAAATGGGGTTTTATACAGTACAGTGTGAAGGGTTGATCACTCCATCTCAGAGAGATATTAAAGAACTAGAAGGCGGTTCAGAGCAGGACAATAATAATTATATCTGGAATAAATATCTAGAATAAAAAATCTGGAATGGCACTCATGTAAGAAAATTGGGAGGATTTTCTTTGGAAAGGAGATGAGTAAGTGGTGACATAATAAAAGTACACAAAATACTGAATACTGTAGAAAGATTAAGAGCAGTTTCTCCCCCTGTTTTATAATACAAGAACTAAAGGGGCATTAATGAAAACATTTATTTTATTTACTTAGATTTAGAATAATAGAGATGGCTATCCAAGACACTAGGCTTCATTACATAATTACACAATAAGCATCTTTACATAAAACCTAAGCAGCATTATGGTAGCTTATTCCATAAGGACCCATGCAGTCATCTACATGCTGGACAGAAAACAGTTTAGGAGCATGTATAATAAATGTAGTAAATTGAAAGCTGATATTTTTTCACCTACGCAGAATGTAATGAAATTGTAGAACTGTAGTACAACAGAAAGCAATGAGACAAAAAACTTAGTAAAACTAAAAAAGTATTGCATGTTCATAATGATAATCATGATATACAGAGCCATTACGATTAATTATAAGAACTTCGTAAACCATATTAAGTCTTACATTTCAGAACTTAAACTTATCTCTAATGATGTGAGACCAGGATGAAACTTGGTGTAGATTGTAGATAATTTCTAGTCTGTAATGCTTTTACACTTTCTTGTGAAACAATTGCATTGGATGCTCTTAGAGATCATTAAGACTTGATGGACCTTGGTGTGATCTAATATTTCGATTCTTATGTTTCTATATTAGTAAATGTGTTGGCATCTAGCTCTGGGAAAGCAGAATTATTATGAGGCAAGATGTTAAGAAGCACTGAGTATTAAGCTTGCATCATTAGAGAGCCAAATTGCTTCAAACAGACATTCCTGATGGTAAGGATTTTTAGCCAGATGCACTGTTGACCGATGTATGGGGCAATGACTCAGTCTGTTTGGAGAGAGATTGTAGTTAGAGGGCTCAAGGTGTTAGTCAACATATTTTGTCAATAATTAGACTGGCTGTAAAAAAATGGTATAGGCAGAACCAATTTTTGCTAACATCCATTTCAGTAAAAAGCAAACCGAATTTTGTCTTTGCTCCCTATTTTGGTTGTTAAAGTACCTTGACAAGCTCTTTGCAACCAGCTCTGGTGCAGGAGCATGGGATCACACATGCAAGGGGGTCCTGAGCCAGAGAAACCCTAGGGGAATATCGAGAGCCACCAGGAGCCAGCGACTCTAATAAGAGTGGTTGACAAGGCATCAGTGGAGCCAGGAGTGATGGCGGCCACCCCCTACTCCCACAAAGGGCAGACCTAGGCAGCGCTGCCACCAGAGTGGTCCTGATACTGCAGTCCACCCAGAAAGTGCTCCTCTTTGGAGGAGCAAGGTCCTGTACATGGGTTGGGGCAATCCCAAGCACAAACACAGGCTGGGTGGAGAGTGAATTGAGAGTAGTCCTGAGGAGAAAGATGTGGGGTGTTGATTTAAGAGAAGCTCAATGTGAGCCAGCAGTGTGCACTTGAGCCCAGAAAGCCAGTCGTATGCTGGACTGCATCAAAAGTGTGGCCAGCACATGGAGGGAGGTGATTCTGCCCCTGTGCTTCACTCTTGTGACACCCCACATGGAGTACTGAATCCAGCCCTGGGCCTCCAACAGAAGAGGGATGTGGACCTGCTGGAGCAAGTCCAGAGGAGGATTATGAAGATGATAAGAGGGCTGTAGCACCTCTCCTATGAGAACAGGCTGGGAGAATTGGGCTTGTTCAGCATGGAGAAGAGAAAACTCAGAAGAGACCTTGTAATAGTCTTCCAATACCAAAGGGGTGCACACAAGAAAGCTGGAGAGTGACTTTTGACAAAGATATGTAGGGACAGGACAAGGGGGAATGGCTTTAAACTGAAAGAGGGTAGATTTAAATTAAATATTAGGAAAAAATTCTTTACTGTTAGGGAGGTGAGGCACTGGAACAGGCTGCCCTGAGAAGTTTTGGCAGTCCCATCCCTGGCACTGTTCAAGGCCAGGGTGGATGGGGCTCTGAGAAACTTGGTCTAGTGAAAGGTGTCCCTGACCTTGCAGGGAGGTTGAACCTAGATGATCTTTAACGTCGTTCCCAACCCAAGCCATTCTACGATTTTAAACTGATTCAGGAATACATAAGGCCAGGCCTGAATATCCATTATAAGCAATTCACCTGTCAAAGAAGTGGGATGAATTTACATGAGATGCTGCAGAGCCCCATTAATATTACAACATGCAATGCTATAGATGAGAAACTCCTGACTGCTGTAAAATCTGTTAGAGCCATGTGTAAGGTCTTAAAGGTGTTTCTTAAGAAACACAGCATATAATTTGTTTCAGTTTTCCCTTACATAACCTACAAATGTTTATACTAAGCATTTACTTGCTGAAATTAGGGATGTGGACAAGTTAGTATTGGATGAGCTGGGGCGTGAATCAAGAATGCATTAAAGCATTCATTTATCTACCCCACACTATTTGCAAAAGGATACTTTGCATTTATCAGGAATTGTCACAGAGTCAGAAGATGTACTCAGACAGATATTTACGTTGGAATAATTGACGTGCTGCAAGCTCAAGCCCTAGAATTTTTTTCAATATCTTTTTTGCATGTCCATAGATTTAATTCGGGGCATTGGGGATGGGCAAAATTTCTCTCTCAAAACCATACATAAGATAGTGCATTTATTTTAGCTTTTTCAGCATGTACAGAAAACACTCTGGTTGCAATAATGCTATACATGACATCAAGAATGTTCCAATTTCTGTGATACACAGGCTAAAATGAACTAAAAAGAGATGCTGTTTTAAGGAAAACAGGATGCACTTTCATCAATATTTCTGAGAATACTGGAACATGCAAAGCTGTGGATAAGAAACTCAGCTTCCCAGTTTGCAACTTATTGATTATAGGAGCTGTTCACTAATGAGCTAACTAGAAGAAGCCAAAGTCAAAAAAGCTTGCAGAACCGGCAGAACTGGATATGCTGACACTGACAATGAGCATGGTTGCACAGGAACACCTGAACTTTGCTGCTTGAGGGAAAATGGTTTTGCCTTCTTCTCTTGATTTATTTTTTTTAGCCCATTGTAATATATTATTAGCTTTATAACAAGGATATTATTTAGGCTGAGTCTTTAATCTGACCCAATTATACTGTCTCAACAGATCTCTAAGGAGTAGCTGTTTCAGAGAATTTGTATGCTACATCTGCAGGTGGCTCTATTTTTGCTAGGCGAGAGGAGTATGTGACATTGCAAAATTTGTGAGCAGTTAATTTCCATAGCAATATAGAGAAATTTGACTTGAGTACTGAGGCCATTCACACATTCTGTTTTGCTCTGTCTTTGGTTAGCTAGGATGTTATGTCACCTTGACAGATGCTCTTTCATCCATTGCCATGCTTTTGTTGAGTTTTGCATGGGTTATGACTCCTTGAACAGAAAACTTTGGAAAAGCAGGAAGCTAACAGCACTCTTTAAATCTACCTGTTTTCTTAAATGACTCTGTGCTCTCTGTGTAGACTTCCCATGTTTGTCAATGTTCCCTTGGACTCTGACACAGAGATATATTAGGCTTGCATGTAGACAGATCTGTTCTAGGGTTTGTCTTGCTCTGTTCTCTTGGTTGTTCAGATTAGGTTATACTGAAAGTTTCTTTTGGTTAATATGGACCTGTTTTCTTCTAATACGAATAAATAGAGAGCAAGAAGCTGGGACTCTGACATGACCAAAGTGTGTGCCAGGACCAGGAGCAAGAAACTGATGCTGGGTGCTTCAGTTTAAGCATAGCCCATCCCAATCATCTAAAGCTCTAGGATGAAGATACTTCATGGAGGATGTTAGGCAACTTCATTCTGACACAGTAAAACTCTCCATGATAGTGTAACACTTATCTGTTCAGAAACCCGAGTTTTTAACTGTTGCATGGTTTTCCTGTATGGATCACAAAAAGATTCATCACCTCTCAGCTGGGATGTAGCTGGACAGCCATAATAGAGCTGTGCAGCTGTGCAGGCTCTTTGCTTCAAATGATGCAAAATGCATGCTGAACTGATTAATTCATGTTTGCTCTAAGTGGACCATATATTTCTGTGGCCTTTCCTCTCTGAAATAAATAGATAGCAATATGCTTATATTTATAGATCAAAAGTATTTTAAAAATT
>JANHGB010018204.1:7861-20579 GCA_026283785.1 Coracopsis vasa | reverse complement strand
CTCATAGCAGCCTTCCAGTATCTGAAGGGGGCCTATAAGGATGCTGGGGAGGGACTCTTCATCAGGAACTGTAGTGACAGGACAAGGGGTGATGGGTTTAAACTTAAACAGGGGAAGTTCAAGTTAGATTAAAGGAAGAAGTTCTTTACTGTAAGGGTGGTGAGGTGCTGGAACAGGTTGCCCAAGGAAGTGGTAAATGCCCCATCCCTGGCAGTGTTCAAGGCCAGGCTGGACAGAGCCTTGGGTGACATGGGTTAGTGGGAGTCATCCCTGCCTGTGGCTGGGGGTTGGAACTTGATGATCTTAAGGTGCTTTCCAACCCAAACCATTCTGTGATTCTATGATTCTATGATAATATTCAGCAAGCAGAACACATGTTGAGGATTCAGGTAATGAAGCAGAAATTAATAAATTATAAAAATGATGAATAAACATGTATTTGAATACACTCAACTGAACGTGCCTTTCAGGATTAGGAAAAATAGTTTCCATTAAATGCTGTAAACTTCAGTTGATGTTTTACTTAAGCTACCAGTTCACCATGTACCTTTATATGATTCTTCAAAAAACATTATCACATCTTACAATGAGACGAACTGGTTCAAAACATAATTAGAGGAAAAATTAAAACAATTTTCTCATTTCATATGCTTTTTATATGCATGTAAGATTTCTCATTCTATATGCTCTCTTAAATTAATACCTATGCTGTAACTTGCTGCATATCATTTTAGAAACATGGGTTTCAAAATCTTTAATCACATATTAATCTACATTCTGTGTCCTAACAAAGGTTTGCACCAATGATCTGGGCAGCTTTGGGCTTGGAGGCCTGATTTGTCATATTTATTTTTTTTAAGCATAATTTTGAGAAACAGACGGACATTGGACCTTTAAACACCAAGGGTGAGAGTCCTGACCATTTAAATGAATTAGCAATTTGCTACTGGCTTCAGGAGAGCCAGGACCTTTCAGACTGCTTCAGAAAACCTCATCTTTCCAATTGTTTCATCTTAGATACCTAAAAATGAACCCTAAAAAAACCCTTTTGAGTTAGAACTTTCAACCTTAGAAGCCCCAATAGAGCATTGAAAATTAATCTACTGGAAAATTGATCCTAAATTCTAGATCTATGGATCCAGAAGCTTTGAAAGCCAGACACTTGGCACTCAAATTTGAAATACTGGACTTTCCTTGGGTGAAACATACAGCAAGAGAGTTTCAACATGCAATACATATTTATTTGTGGTTGGTTGATTGATACCTGAACCCTCGGGTTCTTTCACTTAACTGTAATTTAAGAATTAACTAATTACTCCAATTTCTGCAATATGTGCAAGGCCAACATACTCAACATGTCAGGATTTGTTTTCAGTTCAGAGCAATATAACAAAATTGAATGTTTTTATGGTGATCTCTAGCCATTTTAGGAGAAGGAAACTGCAGCCTGTATCACAGGTACATAAATACAGTACTTAGCTTCTCAGTAATGCTTAAAAAGCCTAATTCTAGTTAATGAGAGGTCTTCCCAGGACAAACAGGATTCCTTCTTTCCATGCAGCTCTCTTCAAGAAAGACCTTCACAAGCCCTAGGGTAAAGCAAGCATCAGGAGCTGGATGATGTTGCAGAAGGACTGGGTAACTCCAGAACCTCCAGAACAAGTTGAGAGGTTGCTCCAAAATGCCATGTAAAACAGGACAGGTGTTAGCAAGCACCCTCTGGGCTATACCTACCTTTTAATAGCCTATGCAGGCTATAAAGAGGAGCAATCAAAAGATATTACTGAACTGGCTTTGAATAGGAAACTGTATCATTGCATTAGAGCACTACTGCAGTCTGGCTAATTATTCACGTTCAGAGGTTAACAATTAGACTTAGGAAGTAAGGCTGATTAGGCCAGAAGCTGTACACATTAACACAGTGTTTCTGGGACCCAACCTAAGTGTTTCTGCATGGAAGCATGATAAGCCATTTAGCCGTATTGGTTCATTCACAACTAGCTCAGATCTTGGACCTTCATTTTACAACACTCCTAGAGAATTAGGACAAATTCTGACTCAGAGGATACAGTTCACAATTATCTGAGATAGCGCTGACAGCCATTGCTTCTTCAGGTAAAGTAAACAGATTTGGGAGAGTTGAACAATGTATATACACTATAGGGAAAGGGAGGAATGACTGCTTCCAATATTCCTGGAAAGGCAATATTTCATCATCTAATTGTGACATAGTACAACTTTAAAAACCCCTAATGTAAGCTTTTAAAATCTGTGTGATATAGGATAAAAACCTTCATAATGCCTTTTATAGAGCTTTCATATTACAGGATTAAAACAAAAATTCCAGTGCAAATCCTATTTCTTGCCAGCAGATTTCAGTGGCGTTATCAGCATTTGAATTGAAATGTGGGCACGACTGTTTTCAAGATTGGTTTCTGAATTTGTTTGCTTTCAACCTGTACTTCCTCCAAACCCAGAAGTGTGCTTATATATATATATATATATGTATGTATGTATCAGGTACGTACAGAGAGATGGGCATTTCACCTTTAAACTAAGAGCCACCTCTTCCTCAGTAGAGAAGATCATAGCTCATTACAACAAGAAACTACAAAGGTAACTGATAGTAAGTTAGTTGAAAAGCACTTATCTAAGTTATCACAGAACCTGGAATTCATAAGCAATATATTAAGACCATGTGATCAAATCAAATTTTAACTCATTAAAAATAAAACAGAAGTCTTAGCAGCATAACACTTACCATTTAGCTTAGCAAGAAGTCTGACATCAGCCACCATTAAGCCCTTTCCTTGCTTAAGTATGTGCTTGCTTTCAGAGATCCCACGTATATCCTGAGCTACGCTCTTCTCCAGTTTAGCAGTTCAGGATGTGAAATGACCTAGCTGTAAGATGAGGGGAAGAGTCTACTGCATCTCTGCAGGATATTGCTGGAAATGTTACAATTAATCACTTATAAATTTGACATTGCTTCCATTATCAGAGATTGCAGCTGGCCTAAGGCCTAGAAGTAATTAAACAAGTATTACTGTTCATGATGGTACCATTTTTATTAAAATATTTATTTTTTAAAATATTAAAAAGATTTTTATTCTTTTAGTCACATCCTTAAAAATGTCAGTCTCAGGGGGGTGCTGGTGGGAATCAAACCAATACAATAAAAAAGTCTCACTAAAGAGACTCAAGAACACATAAAAGACATATTTAAGTAATTTTGACAAACAGCAAAGGCTTTGTGATAGACTGGATTGTTCCAGTATCCTTGGAAATCATTACCATTTTATGGAAGATGATGACAACTTATTTTTAGCTTAGAAAAGTTATTGTTACATTTAGCTGTTTTGCCCATCACTGACTAATGAAGGCAGGCTTTAAAAAGCAAGCTGCCTGATTTTATTTTTAGACTGAATCCACATCGTTGCAGTGATTACAACAGTTATGTACTCTGCTAGTTCTGTTCACTTCTCAACAGAATTTGAGTTTACAAGCGTACCTATGGATATTATCTTGGCAGAACAAGTCCGTGTGATTAATGTGGAGCGGCAGAAAAGCTGTCTGGCACTCCCTGTGGGCACACTTTCTAAAGAGCAAAGCAGCTTAGCTTTCCATTGCCACAAAAATCAGCAGGACCAAACAAATTACTTCCAAATATCTCTTTCTCAGCGTGAGGTGCCATTAATCCTTTTCTCCTCTAGCCAGCAGTCTCTCCATCGTATTAAAATTGGACTTTTACTCCACAAAGAAAATGAAGTGTTGCAAAACCCATAAGTATTACCTCTTTTTGCTTCAAAACCAAAAGAATTTTGGTCCGTCCCCACTTTCACACGTGTATTTCTTCCATCACCAGCACTTTAAGTGCTCTAATTTTAAAAAATACTGATGTTTTTAAGGCTTCTATGTGATGTAATCATTACTCTACAGCTCAGGAAATAGTTTGAGACAGAAGAATAGGTGTCTTCACACTTCAGATTGTGCCGTCTTCTCTGCAGACTTCCTCTGTCTCCTAGAGGCTGGCTATTTAACCATCACCAGCAGCAGGCAAAGGGTTTGTATCAGTGCATCTGACTAGAGGCTTACTTCCACTGGGTTCCCATTTCAACTGTTAGGCAAAATAAACTCACAGTTTTACTCTGAGTACTGATTTTTTTGGATTTATTTATTTATAAAGCAGGAAACTGTATTACTTACACCACACCACCTCTGCTTCCAGGCAGAAGGAAAACTGCACAAAGCGCAGCCTCTGCCACTTCTTAGTGTGATCTAATTTTTTCTCCTATCTCTGAATTTTTGTGGTAAGCATGGTACCCCCATCTTTCCAGTCTGTGCTGAAACACATTTCATACAGGAAGAGAAAGGTATGTTTCTTCTTTTTCTCTCGTCTCAGCAAGCAAAACAGAAAGGTATCTCCAGTGACTGGATAACAGAACCAAAAGGTTACTTAAACCAGCTTATAGGAGGAAACTGAGAACTTCCATCTGCTTGTATGAAATACCCTGTATTCACTTTTTGCCTGTACTATAGCCAAGAGCACATCTTTCCATGCAATATGTAGCAGAAGAAATGTGGTGTCAATCAGCATCAACTATCGATACCAACAAGCTCTTATTTCACAGCAATTTGCTTTTTTCCCATGAAGCAAGACTATCACATGGTAACTCAGCGTATCTTTTTCATAATATACAACTGCATCCCAAACTGGAGCCTCAACAATTACAAAATATCAAGGAAGACCCATAAATCATGATATCGAAATATGCTTTTCAACTCTATCTGCTTGAATACTATGAATCCATTTGCTTTCCTTGCACATACTTTCAGAATTATATCAAAATGTAACCATAAATGCCAAGGGTTTGCTACTTTAATTTCTGATATCTCCAGTTCACCTAACCAGTACTCTCTGTTCTTCCACCAAGCCCATCCGTGCACATTTCCTTACATTAAAAGAACATGGAGCTGTATCTAATATGCAGTTACGTACAGCTATGGTGAATTCCAATAGCCACCATTTTTAATTACTGTATTATCTACAGGCATAAAGATTATTAGTTTTAAGATAATAACCAAAGACTTGAACAGTAACTGCTTTCTGCATTGATTAGTTAGCAGCTTTCAAGCAGAGTGTACAGATTGACATACTGTATCAATATTGAAAGATGGAGAGTCTGACATGGTATTAATTCAAGCTGTAACAAAATGAATAGTGGATGAATGTGTGGCTAAGGCTCAGCACCACTCATTTTCAGACTTGAAGTATTTTACTATCATCTGACTTTGAATTATGATTAGAAACACAAATGTATATGCAGTTGTGCAAAATCTGCCTTAACACTTGAACGTGATCAGTACCCTGGGTTACTGGCTGATCTCATTAAAGGAGTTGTAATGGAAAACAGGCTGATGAATTGCCACAACAGACTGTAAGGTTCAGTTAACAGGTATCAGTAGTTACAACACACCCAGCCGAAACCCGTTTTCTGACCGTGACAGCCGCCTGCTGGCAAGGGAAAGAACAAGCAGCGTAACAATGCCAACACGTTTCTGCTGTAATCAATCAGATCTTATTTCAGTGGGTGAGGTATGAGTTACACTAATTTGCAACCGAGGCAGCCAAGGATCCCTCCATTGTCCTACCTTCCACACAACTGCAGGGCCCGACTTCTCTCCTTTAAATGATTTCACCTCTGTGGTTTGATTTCATGTGTCCTTCCCTTGTTATTTTTAATCCTCATGAGAAAGTGGGCATCCACATTGCAGAATACCACACTTAACTTGTGCATGAAAAAGCTCTCAAAGGATCACAGTCTTGAAAGAAACTCAAGAGTAATTCACATACCCAAGGTAAGTCTCTCCCTCCTACTAATCATCACTTTAAAAGAACAGGAATTGCTAAATAAATCAGCAATGGGAATGACAACAATGTGCATAGAATAGATATCCCACTAAGCAAATCAATTACCTTACTGTGTCTCCCTCTCGCACTGATAGCTACAACCCCATTTATCATTCTTATTTGTTCCAAGTGAGATTCTGATCAGAGACAAACTGCAGTTTCCAAGTAATCTAAAGTTTAGTAAAACTAAATTTTCAAGTCACTCCAAAGAAACAAAAATAAAGAAACCATTTGTATACAAAGTTTATTTCTGCGATATCACATTTTTGGACACCTATTTAACTAAGTTTGAAGACCAATTCTTTGGGCTTCAAAGGCAGATGAAATCTAGCAAGTAGCCAAGTGAATCCTAGTAAGTCTCTCCCTTTGAAACAAGGTGAAACGCAAAGGGAAGAATATACATAATTTCTTCAGACTCTTCTTTTCCCTCCTTAACACACTTATCTTCTAGAAGCCAGGGCTTTTTCCCTTTGGATTTACCACTATGTATGGTAGTGTTCTCCTTATGTCCAGATCTCCTCATCTGAAAGTGAAATGCACAGAACATGAGGGTTCAGTTGTGCCGCTACTACCTTTTGTCTCCGAAAAGAAGCCAGTCACCATTTCCTATGACCTCTTCTAACACTAAAAAATTGCACCATTTCCAACACCAAGTAAAAAATTTGACTGAGTTTGAAGACTCAAGTGTCCCTCGGGGTTGGAACAGATACACCAATGAGGCAGGTGACAAAAATGTATCTGAACACAAATATATTAGGGGGGAAAAAAAAGAAAATCTTTTTGAGCATTCAGAAGCTTTAATCTGTGTTCATAAAGGAGAAACTTTGAAAATATGCTACCGTAACACAGTCAATACCAGAGATTTCATTTTAAGGCAGCATCCAATTCTCATTATTAGAGCAAAATCACAATTAAAGCAATCAGTTAAATGCCCTCCAAGCTTGTCTGCGACTATAGTTCTTCCTGCAGGACTATGTGATTCATGCCCTAGATTCTTTCCCTCTATGAAGTCAGTTCATCATTTTACTGGGAGAAAAGTTTGAGGGGTGAATTTTGCCCCAGAACATCAAGTTACGCTTTTTAAATAGGTAAAATAATGTTTTTCAACATTTTGGAGAAGATAACTCACTAAGAGCAGTGACAGACAGTTTAGTCCCATGTTTTCACATTCTGCAGACTGAACAAATACCTTTTTCACATTCATCAAAAGTTGCCCATTTCATTTTAATGGTACAAAACATTAAGATAAAATGATTTCATTTGTTTAAATCCTTAGTTTTAAATTTTATTTAGAACTATATTCTTAAAACCATTTTCTAAGCATCTCAAACTGTAAGACTTTTGTAGAAATGAAAACATGTTTCTAACAGGTTCAACTTTCAAAACCTTAGAACATAATGAAAACAAGAAAAGGAGTTGTTCAAGGGTAATGAGTTTGACTGCATACAATTTAACCAGCAATCCAGACAAACTACCACAGGTACAGAATATGAAATACCATCAGAGAATATGGAAGATGTATGTAAGTACATATTTAAGAAGGAACTGTCTGTATTTAAGATTTTATTTTACCTGCCTGGAAAATAATTATCTCTGCATACAAAGATGTACCAGTTAGCTTTTGCATTACTAACACTGCACTGCCTCTTCCATGGGTTACGCTGCTGCCTACCAGAGAATACAAATTCATTCCAGAAACAAAAAGGACATTGAATTTGATTTCTAATACAGCTGTGGTTTTTCACTCTGTAGGTAGCAGAATGAAATTTGAACATAACATTAATGAAACCAAGTCCTAGCCCATAACCAGCAATCCCAAGCTCTGCACTGTTACAAATAACTTATTTCATCTCTGGCAATGACCTCTATAACAAGTCTGTGTTGTTTTCCTAATTACTTGCTCTCTAGATGAGTCACCCCTCCATGAAGTCTGACATTAGGATAACATCTTTTTCCTCTACACAGTGCACCACCTTTTTGTTCTAGAGCATGTGAAAGTGTTAGCTTCAAAGCACAGCAAGGACTGTTCAAATACCAACATTATTACACTGGGCAGTATAACATTGCCTACACCTAATTAATGCTTGTACAATGCTTTGAAGATATAAAAGCTTGATTACTCACTAGTAACAGTATTGAACTAATACCAAACCCGTACTAATTCCTTCTGAAGTGAGTGTGGAAGTCATTCAGACTTAACACTATGTAAAACAACATTAGTTCCTACGTGGGGGCTAAAAGAAATAAATCAATTGCTTTGAAACAAGGAAAAAACAATCTCATAAGTATTACAAAAATTAACCACATGAACATTCAGACTGAAAATGAAATGTAATCTTTACATAATTTACTATGCCTCTTACAAATCTTCACCCCAGATACATAAAAGTGTAGTAGCTGTTTACATTTAAAAGTGAGAAAAAAACCCCAGGTTGTAGCAGTACTGTCAAACCTTACTTGGAACATTTGGGATAGAAGCCTTCACATTGTATCCCTGTAGTTGACATGACAATAAATAACAGCCATGAAGAATTAAAATCAAACATCCCCTTCCCCAACACATTCAGGAGCATCATCTGCTACATATTTCTACCTTTGGTTATTCGAGTTTATTAATGCTAGACTCATCCACACAGCAAAACCCACACTTACTTGATTTATGAAGATGCATGGGATCTGGTACATTCAATTGCGTTCGCTATCTAATCATATTGCTGCAAAACCTCCACTTCCCAAGTACTGCCTCAGTTGCACTATAGCACAGTACCATGGCAAAGAACAGCCTCCAATTCAAGCATTTACTGGATGTATTTCTTCCCAGGAATGCACATACTGTAGCATATTTGGTGCCCCATGTACCCAAAACCTGGAATAACTACTTCTAGTACCATGATTATAATCTCAAAATTACTGATTTTTGTGGCTACGATTGTGCGCAACCAAAAAGAAAAAAAGCTCAGTTCAATTGGGAAAAAAAATAAATACTCAAACTAAGCACAAACATCTTTTGAAACGGAATCTATCATTCCCGATTGCCAGCAAACCTTAACTGGTGTATGCTGAGCCTCACTGACTCCTTTTCATCAGTTATACCCAGCATACTTGACTCACAGGTGGCACGTTCAGAGAGTGGACTTTCAGCAAGCCCCAGGGGTCAAAAGAGCTAGCCTGTCTGATTTATCTGCAATCAAAACCAATCTTAACACTGGCCAGTATCCCACTGACGTGCTCCCATTGTGTAAGCTGCAAAGTAAAACTTCTCTATCTTAGATTAATAGTGTAATACTGAAAGTAAATTTAACCACAGCACTCAATCTTTCATATCACACTCCTCCTTCCTTTTTTGTTTTGTGCATGGTTTACATGAAATTGTAACACAGAACTGGAAGGGTAAAATGAGGTGTACACTCCAGAGTTAGGGTTTTGCTGTTCACATCAATCATTAGATCACTTAATGCCCTTGAATTGGCACTGTTTCAAAATCATTACCAGATCAGCACAGGCATTGTTATACAGAGTCCTCATCAGTGGAGATACCTTAACAAAATCTTAACAGCACCATTTATAAGTGTGGCTTTCAGACTTTTTCCATTCCTGCGGGAATTCCTTTCCAGTCTTTCAATACCAAACTCAACTAGATGCTTTTAAATAGAGAAATTCAAATACCAATTTAAGTATTTGATAGTCAGAATCCTTCCTTTAAAAGCATCTCAGTGTAGTAAATATATATTCAGTATCCACAATGTCATGCACACATACACTTTATTAAAGTAACAGAAAAGAGAGGCTTTGCAATAAAGTCACTTAATGAAAGCACTCTGAAACAGACAAAATAACTATGGAAAACCCAAGATAATCTCACCCACCCAATAGTTAAGAAACAAACATATCCTTATGCATGTTTCTCTTGAGACAAAGTAACAACACAGGTCACTAACCAAACTTTACACTCTATGTATCTGGTGTACCAAAAAACAACCCCAGTGGTACCACAAGCTCAGGAATCTCTTGTCTTCACTCAACAGCTGGTAACATGGTAGGAAAGTAATACAAGACTTGTAGTTTGTTGAAAGATCATTGAAGATTCTCCCGCTGTTTACTCTTCATAATTGGGCTGGAATGGCTGAATAAGTAGTCTCTGAACAAGACTATCTACATGACATTAATTCAACAGGAGACTAACAAATACTCTTATTTCCACACCCTCTGACTGGGGTCTTTCACTTTGTGAAACTCAAAGTATTTCACTAAGTTATACATAGTCTACAGCGGCTTTGTCCAACTTTTCAAGTTGAGAAGGTCAGGTTATGAAAATGCATATACATAAAATGCAATTCCCAAGAGGAAAGAGAGCAGGTCAAGGCCAGAAATGTTGCTTGCAAGCACGAACTCTAGTGAAGAGCAATGCCATCCCACAGCACTTGGGTCGTAAAGACTTTGGTCACAAGAAGTGTTCAGTGGGTCTAAGTAACAGCAGAGTTTAGGTAATCTTAACAGTTTTCTTTATAAACACAATGAAGACAGACTATCCATTAAATATAAAAGCAATTTTATAAAAACACATCAGAATTTTATTGCTTGAAGAATACAGCATATGAAAAAGCACAAGAATGTCCAAAAGAAAGGTCACAAGGATCCAAACATATTACATCATACATACCAGATGCAGTAAAATGTTAACCTGAATTCTGCATCAAAAAAGAAAGGTGTGAAAATATATCTAGTAGTATTTAAAAGGAAAAGACTCATTTAAAATAGAAAGTGTGAAGGTGTTACAGTACAAGTTAGAAAAGCCAACACTGCACATTAACATTGTATCACTAGACTAGATTTTCTACCTTTGGTACTTAAACCTTTACAGAAAACCACTTCCTCAGATGAACCTTGCCTAATGCATTTCATATAGTAGCCATGAAAGGTTTTTTGTTTTGTTTTTCCTGTTTAAACATAAGCATTCAAACCAATACTTTTCTGAGTTTCCACTGCATTAATGCATTTAAGGAAGTGTTCACATTTATACAATATGCAATTCAATTTATCTCCAATTTAAACCAGAAGTCACTACGTGACTGAGATGCGAATATGCCAATTGTACTTTGTTCAGATCTCCAAGTAAAAATGGGCACATCATTTTCTATTTGCATTCTTATGTAAACAGACTGCTGCAGCCCTCCTCAAGAATTCTAACTAGAGCAACTTGCTGAGGACACCAGTTAATGAAACAATCCACATCATTAGAGAGCTATGGGATCATCTACAGCAGCATGCAAGTGGCTTTTCTAGTCTGCTCAGATTAGTGTACCAGAAGATATGCCAGTATTACTTCAAGTAACACATTAAAACTCAGCAATGGACACTACTGTGCTTTATTCCAACACAAAGAACAGCTGCTCATCCATTAATCAACAGAAGTTTCAAATCAACTATCAAAAGGACTACTACATCATTTCTGTTCCATGTATTGCTGATCACTCTCAGGGAACAGTTTAATCAAAAACCTGGACTTACTTATGAACCAATTTGAAGGAAGAAAATGTATTTTAGTAATCCAGTGGCAACCTAGTCTGGAGAATGTTAGCGTTATGCTGACAACAATGACTAATCAAGGTTAAATAAATTCCCTCTTTTATAGTAAGCATGCTCTTAGCTTCAGCTTTTGCCATCTTAGACTTGAATACTTAAATCATTCCCAGTTACATCAGTGGAACTAAAACAATTTTGTTTCACCAAGTTCCAGCTTTACACTGCAACAATATGAATAGCTCTGGACTACGAAATACCATCAACAATGGTTAACATTAAACTGGAGTGAAATAATAGAAGAGTTAGTTCTTCAAACCAGTCAGTCTTTGAAGTGAAATATTCAGTTAGGACTGTCAAAGGATGTCATAATAAAACCATGGGTTTATTTTTTTCCACCCCTATACAAAAAAATGACTGAATTTGTACAACTCCTATTAAACATACCTTTTCCTAACTTGGTGAAAATGTATCATTTTCAAATTTTAACAAGTGTGGTATTTGAGCATATATAATATTTATTGCCATATACATCCTCATTTTAAAAAGTAAGAATTCAGACTTTACTATGCTGAACTCTGCTTTTTTTCCCATTAAGAGGTTATTGGCTACTGTACCACTCCCCCCACCCCCCAACACAATTAAAAATTCTAAGTAAGATTTTATAGTTTAGTTAAAAGGGAAGAAATTCAAATGTGGATTTAGAGCTTTTTGTATAAATCTCACTATATTTTATAAACTCGTTTATTGTAACACTGTTTATTGATCAAATAAATGACGCAATGCTATCTAAAATTTCCATATACACCATTAAAAATCCGAAGTTGATATGATACTGAACCTTAAATCTTCAAGAGTTCAAAAAGAGACAGTTTATACATGTACAGCACACAACAGCAGACACCCCTAGAATACCAATTGCCAGTCCATGATGCATACAAACTTACAGGTAAGCATTCATTTCACTGTTTTCATTGTGCAGGAAAAAGTATTTCTTAGCAAAGACGAATTCAGCTGGTGAATTTCAGATGTCATCTTCATCGTCTTCATCCTGAGAGGATCCTGCCTGATTGGATGCACTGGCTGAGGCAGCAGCAAGCTGTGCCTGTTGAGCTGCTTGTTGCATCTGTAGCCATTCCTGCTGCGCCAGTTCTGCTTGCTGTTGTCTAGCCTAGAGACATGAATTTAATTGTTAAGTCCATACATAGCCTATGAATATGTAAGTTATGTTTTCCTTGTTCCAGTTTGATCTCTGCTTACTGAAATGATGACAAGGACACTCATATT
>JANHGB010018202.1:0-14602 GCA_026283785.1 Coracopsis vasa | reverse complement strand
GCATGAGGCTCAGAAAGTCCTTGCTCAGACTAAACATTGCTAAGCCACAACTGAAAACATCAGTGTTATCAGCGCTGCTCCCAGGCTGAAAGTCAAAAACACAGCACTGTAACAGCTACTAAGAAGAAGAAAAAGTGACTGCTACCGCTGAACCCAGGACAAGGTGTTACAATAAGAGACTGGGCATCAAACTTCTAATACCAGAATCCATGTAATGCAGAAGCACAAAACCTACAAGCTATTAAAGTTCTATTGTACGGAAAAGCTTCAGAGAACTGAACTCTCCAAGAGGAGGGGGTAAAGATGCAGGTTTTTCAGAAGATGAAGTACTTCAGGAAAATATTCAGAAGTTGGGTTCAAAAGTAATTGTAGAGAAACACTCCCAAGGCATTGAAAAAGATCATATGGAAAATGATAGTAGACTGACTAAAATAATAGAAAATAAGAAAAAAAAAAGGAAAATAAGGGAAGCTATCTAACTGGAATCTTTTGAGCCTTTTGTAAAAACATTAGACTTCGGTGCACACATGCACACACTTTCCTCCAACAGATTATTGAAAAAGGTGCTTTGAATTTATGAAGCCTGTTTTCTCAGTAGTCCTCATATTGCTTCACAGCTGAAAACAGGAAACATCAAGAACTGCTACAGAGTGGGTGGTAAAGCTGTTATCCCTTACCAGGTTGTAAAATGAGGGGAAAAAATATAATCCTAAGTGACTATTATGACCACAGTACATCTCTGTGTAAAAGCCTCATTATTCACTCAATGATAGATTCAGAAAATAGCCCTCAAGAAAGACACTACTTTGCAGAATCACAAAATCCTGTAGGATTCAGGAAGCCCCTTTCTATGAACTTCTCTCTGCTTAACAACAAAACCATACCAGTTTATCAAAGTTTGTACAGGATCTTCCTTTGTTTCAACACTGAACTCTATAAAAAGCTATTCTGAAACCACATTAAAATACAAGTTTATCTGCCTGTTTCATTTCTGTATGAACTTATGAAATAAAGCTTACTGTAGCTTGGCTCCTCAACAAACTGTCAGAAAAATAAATATACTGCCCAGTAATACAATATTTATTATTTAATGTCTCATCTTTCCAAACTGAGTAATAGCTATGCTGCAGTATTAACAAATTCGACACGTCTTAAGGTAATACAAAGTAATTCTAACGCATCACCAGCGTTGGGACTAAATGCCTGTATGGCATGATGAAAGTTCCTATGACAAGCACACCTTTATTCACTCACCCAAATCTTTCAGGAAGTTTTAAACAGATATTCTATAAAGTCTAATACTTTCATATCATTAGAAAAAATCAGAATGTTTCTTTTTCCATTAGGACATGGCTTCTGTTTCTAACCTATATAGGTCAGACCAAAATAATGAAACATTGTTCAGGGAAAAGTTATTTTGGGTAGGTTATTTATAGGTCTCAACTATCCTATTTTCCTTTCCCCTTCCCAACTCAGAAGCCTATATAATTGATGGATGACATAAAAGTAAATTTTTTATAACAGCAAACTCATTTTAAAAAAATAGTAAAACTGAGACTTTTTCAAAGTAATATTTAGAGAAGTTGAGAAGCATTTAAAAAAAAAAAAAAGTCTCAAAAGGGTATAGATTGCTGATCAGAACACAGGACAAACTGTCAAAAGCAAGAGTTGTCATAAACTTTCTTCTCAGTCTGCAGTTCTCTCTTACATGCCCCCACACTCTACCTTAAGGTACTAAGCTGATAGCATATATCTACTTCTTTGGGGAAATGCAATTATGTATTTTATAGCTTTATCACAATAATAAAACAAAACCATGCAAATTACAAACAGAAAAAAGGGGATGAACTAGAAGAAGTACTGGATTAGAATTAACTGTGATTTATGGTCATCACTACAAAGTAAAACAGAAAAAGGATAAGCTGATGAAAAGTCCATTTTCAAACTGATTTATTTTCATGAAAATATCATGGAAAAGACATAATATAAAAAATGATATAGAATAAAATATTTTATATTTAAGAAAAAAAATTGTGGAGATAAGGAAGACTACTTCATTCATCTGGAACCTGTGCTACTGTAAAATATAAACCACAAAATTTAGCTATTACTCCTTCTGAGCTCACAAGCATAGAGGTTTGTTTGATATTGAAATGATAAAACCTGCTTTTTCCAGTGATACTGAAAAACATTTCATGCGATAATGGCTCTGAACATTTCAACAGTGTGTAAACATAGCTGAGTTAAGCTTCCCATAAGGGTTTCCATGCACGGAAAGCATTTTGTTGAATGCTAAAACATAGTACTGCTTTTTCTGAAAAAGACCTGACAAGTATTCTAGGATTCAAAGAAGAGAAATGACAAGATTTAATCAGAAGGGAAGAAGCAGTATTAAAAACTCACTTTTCACAACATAGTCATCTATAACAGTAGTTCAGGAATTACAGCAAACAGTTCTTTGCATAAAGAGCAAAATAATTTCAACAATTTAATTACAAATCTGACTATGGATTTGCACTTCCCTCTACAGAAAATATAGAAGCAAGGAAATTTTTGGACAATTACTGATGCGTTCTTATGGACTTACTGAAAACATGTACTCTAATAGCATTACACAAGCAAATCCAATCACAACCTATCATAACAGAAGTGGCACTATTGTGGATTCTTCCTGCAGATCAGTTTGAGAAAGCTTTCTTTAACGTGTATAAGGACATGACATCATTGAATGAGAACCAAAATAAAACCTGGAAATTAATCCAGCATTGGAAAGGAATTGCATTTTTTTAAATTTGAATTATGTCAAATGACGACATATACTGCCTTTTTGTTCTTGAACATTTAAATAGACGTTTTTGGAACGTGTTATTAGTTGACAGAAGTGACTGTGGGTTTTGTTTTGGTTTTGAACTTAAAATGGTGTTTTCCTCCCATTCTATTTCTTCAAAGCAATCTACTATAGAGCAACAATCAGTTGCAAATGTATTTGGTATAGTTCAATACTACTTTTCCAGAGAACTTTTCAGCCTCATTTATTAAACAAGAATGCTGTGGTGGTTTCCCAAGTTACTTTGCTCTGACAAGCTACCTTTTCAAACAAATTTGTATTATTTCAGTGTGTGGTTTACTCTCTCTTTTTGAGCTCTGTGTTTAGATTCTTTTACTTTCCTTCCAGAGCAAGAAACAACACAAATAATGTATATCTAACCTCACACTGAGTGTGCTACCCTGCAGAAAGACCACCTAGAAACATTCTGCTTACCTTTTCAACCTAACTTCACATATTCCCTTTGAAAAATTCCTCAAATTTTTACTTAACTTCATTGCATGAATAAGAATCCATGTTGTATATGAATATATCCAGGAAAAAAATAAAATCTTCTACTCCTGAACATCTTTGAAATTCAGAAAAAAATCCTTTTATGAAGGAAGAAAGTAAACAAGACAGAAAAAAGTCCCCAAAACAACCTAGAATAAAATAACTTTGGAACCTGCAGCAATAAGTGTAAGGTCAGTCATAAATATTAGCTAGTCTTCCATGTGAGACTAAAGAGCAATAGCCTGAATAGTATCTCAGCAAGTCTCACATAAGCCCATTGACTTCACTAGAGTCACGTACACCAAAGCAAAAAAGAACACAGTCTGATTATAAACACATACTGTAGCACACCCTGAAGAAGAAAGTTAAATTGTGAGAATGCATTAAAAAATAACAGACAACAAAAAATATCAAACATTTAAAATATAAGCATTCAATAGTCATTCAATCTGAACATTTCTTTCAGCTCTTTTTAGGCTTCTTTTTGAGATTTTAGAAAGTCTGGCCTGAAAGCAATAAAACACAACCCAGGTGTATACTGGGTAAGTGAAAACAGAAGTAACAGTAATTGAAAATGCTGCAGTGACAGCACTGAAGTCCTATCTTAACTGTTAACAACAGTAATTATAGCAACTATTAACAGCAGGTTAAGAATTTGATGTAGGTAATGAAGCTACAAGTGAAAAGAATTTCAGTCTTATGAAAGTTTATTTTTTCTAGAAGGAAAATTAGATTTAAAAATATATTTCACTTCAGATTTCAGAAAACACATGCATACCAACACAAAGAGCCAACTTCACTTCTAAGAATTCTTTGCAGGGCAACAATTTTTTTTTTTTTTAATGGAAATTGATCTGAAATTAAGGAAATGTTTCTAGTAAAATAACACAGGACATCAATAAAACAATTTTCTGATTCTAAAGTAGCAGAAAGGCAATCAGATTATAGTTTTGATTCCATGTGGGTACAGGTGGGAGGAAGAACCATCGAGACTGGGAAACACTATCAGAATTTATAGGCAATTGAAGTCTTCTACAAATCAATTTTATTTTTTTTTTTTCCGGAAAAATATCTATATTACAGACAGCATTCATCAAATGAAAATTTAACAGATGAGTAAAATAAAAAATACAAAACAGGCTGTCTATAATCTTACCATAACAGTGCTGCTCTGTGTCACCTGTCATAGTAAAACACAAGATTCTTTCCTACATTATAGGAACCCACCTCCTCATCTACTTCTCCAATCTACACAGTATTATTTAATATCACAGGACACATTTAATAAAAATTATCTATTATTAAAATTATGAACCAATCCTGAGCTGAGTTCAGCAAAGTTGAACATAGTTTTCTTTTTCAGAACCTGCCTGTGTGTTTGTTTAGTAATTTTTTTCCTAACAATTCAAACCAATAATTTCAGTATCTGCTTATAATTTGTGCACGAAAAGTACACATGTATATAGCACCTTCATTTTTCTAAGTTGAAATTATAGAGGACAGACAGTGGAACTCCCAACTTGCATCTCTGATTGCAGCATTCTGATAGTAATCACTAGGTTTTCACATGCAAATCAGGATGCCAATCTCACAAATCAGATTTCCACAGGCATTAAGATCCATGTGGCTGTGTTTGGGCACAGCTGTATGTACCACATACGAACAGCATGACTAGCATTGAGACACAAAAAAAATCACCCACAAATTTTAAACATATACAACTGTATCCACGTATTTCATATCTAGCCTATTTCTAACATCCTTGTTTCTGTTAACAAGGATGAAATAGCCAATGTTCACACACTATATTATTTTGAGGGGTTTTATTTTATCATTTTCCCCATCCTCTGTCCCAAAAATATGTCACAGCACTGAACTGTCTTAAGAAGAAAAGGAAAATTTACTCTTCAGTTTAATACAAAAAGACATGAGGACAACCCCAGTCTGGATAGCAAGACAATCCTGATAAACAATGGAAACACGGCATACATTTTAAACCAAGATAAAACCACTGGATTTTCCTTTCAGTGATAAGTTTGAATTAAAGTTGGGTGCTTTCTGAAAGATGTGGTTTAGTCCATTTACTTTGCTGAGGGAGACCTATCCATTTTCACAGAAGGCGTATTTTCTTTATCCTGCAGGTGAAAACAGTTGAAATGGTAATTCAAATGTGTGGTCAAGTGCCAAACAAACCACCTGCTCCAATTTCAGGCTCAGACCTGTCCACACATTCTGTTACCGTCTTCAGCTTAGTCCAAGTTTTCTTGTTCTCAGTAACTGATAAAGTAAGGTCAGGTATGTGCAATATATACAAGAAGTTTATAGAGCACTGAGGCATTTGGGAACCAGAAGTACTACATGAGAATTTAATTCCAGTATTGTCCTTCTATAAATTCAATTCCAAGCTCAATTGCACACTTAAAGACTGTTCATGAAGTCAAAATTTAAAATAGCACAATCAAACTAGACACTTCTGAAGTTAACAGCAACTACAAAAATTGTACAGTAATCCAGTTATTATTCCACTTAGTTTTTGGTTTATAGCAGAACTTTACCATTTGTTATTACTGGATGTTCAATGTATGAGAAAAACAATTTTCCAGCCATTACTTCTTGAAAATAAGAATTCTCATTCAATTCACTAACTGCTATTGGATTTCCTGATACATGCTTTAACTTTCTTCTAGACATATTCTGGCCTGTGAACGCAAAGATATACCGAGTAAAGAAACTGAATATAACAAGAATAAATGCTTGAATGTGTTAAGAGATTACAAGATTGTTCTGACCTTTAATAAAGTATTTGAGGTTAAAAAAAAATAAATAATTTTGTAAGTCTTAAATAAGACTCCAAGTAAGAGTTGGGAACACAAAGCACAAACTAGACTACTGACACATCAGCACAGTAAACTTGATTTGCTCTTTCTAGGCAAGCCAAAGCTAGATTTGCAGCTCAAAGCCAAGTAACTCAGATGTTGCTTGTTGTACAAGCTATGGAAAAACGTGAATATTAGAATTCTTTATCTGCTCATATTTTGTAGCTGAACCTACGAACACATGGACAGATGCAGCAAGATAGTACATTCACATGATCTGTAATTACAAGAACAGAAAAAAGGATCTGTCCTGGTCGAAATGTCATACACTGACAAACTGTAAAGTGGGTTGAGCTTGATGATAACACCATAGTCACACAAATACACCAAAAAGAAAACACCTTCCTGCAAATGTCCCTCACTTGAATACAATCCTAGGGCATTGCTTTCTAGTCTTAGATGCATGCTATATACTAATATACTTGAATGACATTCATCTCAAATACTAGAGGTGGCTTCTGATTTCTGTGTTCACATAGTTAAATTTAGTCATACTGTTGATGTATCTTAATTTAAACAAAAAATGAAATAGTAACATTTTACTTCCACACACTTTCAACTAATTAATCAATGGTGCTGTTTTGCAACAGTTTACCCACTCACCCCCTTCAGAACACCAGTGAATACATCAGCAGGTAAGAGTGGACAGACAGGCCACCACTGGGCTTTTTGGCTGAAGTCAGAAGCAGTGATTATAGAGTTCAGAAAGATTCCAGTGCAGAAATCTGGGCCATTATAAATTAAAGCTGATGAGTAAAACTTAAAGCAAATTGCAGCAGTGGACACAGGAGATGCACACAATAAAGAAACCCCCACTGGCCAAAGTCAATAGATAGTGTAAAATTGCAGCCATACAAATCACAATACAGCATTATCATGAGGATATTTCATTACAAGTTTCAAAAAGGTTTATACTTTCTAGAAACATTCATTTCCCTTCATGAACCTATGAATTTATATTTGCCTTTCAAAACATGCACACAGAGTGATTTAAATCTTCGTATGATGTTTTAACGTTAAATGAATTCTTCAGAACTCTCATGGCAAGTGCTTACAAAAGCTTATATGAACAATGACTACAATAGAGAGCCCTACTAATACCTTTAACTAACATACTTGGCCATAGCCTAGCTTCTCAACATAGCCTTTGAATAAATAATTACAAAAATAATTTCAGTATTTACTTATTTGAAAATGACCCTGAAATATAAAATAAAGTTTGGCATATAGAAGCAGCAGAATAAAACCTAGAAGGCAGCAATTAACTTGGAATTCATGATGCAATGCAAGATACTGAGTGGCCAATAAAATTACGGATAAAACAAAATTCACTCTAGACAAACAGAAAGAAGTACAAATGGGGAAAAAAAAATCTTAACCTATCAGTAGTTATTGAGAAAAGTAAATAGAAGTTAGGAACTTTCAGGAGAAAAACACAATGACACAGCACTCATTTTGCTATTGTAGAAATCCATCTGTCCACATCAATGCTGTGTGTCATCTCAGTTTACCATCCCAAAAAATGATACAGTAGAATTGAAAATTATTTGGAGAAGGGAAACTTAAGGTGGTCAAAGGTAGAAGAATAATTTCTGTGTAAGAAATCTCTACATACAGCAAAAACACTTCAGTCTCTTTCCAGAAAGACATGACTGAGGGGAGAAATAACAAGTGCCTATAAAAATGTGGTCTTCAAGGTCAAGGTGACAAAATTTCATTCTTCAGTGTGTCTTCCAAAATAAGGAGCAAGAGGCAACAGCTGAAACTAACAGGAAACAGTTTCAAAACCAGATGATGTGACTGATCACCCAACAAATAGTTGAGCTCTGAATTTCCTTGTTAATGGATGTTTAGAAAGGTAAAGGTTATAACTAGATTTAAAAGAGACTGAACATATTTGAATATGAGAAAATTGTTAATGAATAAAAGGAAACTATATCCAGCACTGAAGTGCTAGAGCCAAAAAAAGGCTGGAAAAGTATGAAGAAGTAACATAGATACTTCAGCCATTGCTGTAAACAGAATAAGGGATTAAATGGACCTCCATACTGACCTGCAACAGTCATCCTGATGTGCCACCCTGACATGCTGGATACTAAACTGTAGTATTACAATAAAGGCGTAACACTCTTATGTATAATTGAAGGAAATTTCACAAACAAAATGATGCTACAATTAATGCGGAACAGATTAGTAAACTGCACACCTTGATCAAATTCTTTAGCCACAAAAGGATTTTGCAATGTTAAATCTTTGCCATTTTTATATTTTGATATTATTTTATTACTCCACAGCCATTGTAAATGTAGAACTTTAGAGCCACCATTCATTTTAGGAGGTTGGGGTTTCTGGGTTTTTTGTTGGTTTTTTTTTTGTTTGTTTATTATTAGAAGCACAAATAGCATGTCAATTCCAAAATTCACTTAAAATTATTTTGTCATGAAAACCGAAGTATTTAGAAAAAGACTACAGATTTGCTTTCCATTTCTGTAAGCAACATCTGGCCATCTCTCATCACACTCCTGTATTCTGTTTTGGGGGGGAGTTGTGCCATTTATTTCAGTTCTCTGCATAATAAGATACAGCTATTCTTAGATATGTTTGGTTTTTTCTCTAATCAAATGTACAGTCTTCACCCAGATGTTACAGACTACCAAGACATTAAGCTACAGCTAGATGTTGGGATGATGGAGGGTCAACAAAAAATAATGTTTTGAGACAATTTTCCATGACCACCGTCTCCTGTACAGACTTCTGTTCTCATTCTTATGGCAAAAAATGAATCGTCTTTATAAATTACTGATAAAGGGAAAAACTATTTTTTCACAGAAACAAAGCAGAGAGTATATCAAAACTCAGAACAACTGGGGTGGGTTTTTTTTGTTCTTTCTTTTGTGAATGCAGCTTATGTTTTGGGTGGAAGAATGAAGGAACATAGAAAAATATCTTTCCAAAAATCATGTCCTCTTGCACAAGATACTAAAATGCAAAGGAACATATCCCATCTGCCTGCCCATGCCTCAAGCATTTCAAATTTCAGTCACTAGAAGACTGCGTGCTGAAAAATATTATACAAAAGATGAGGTGACTTTTAATGGCTTTTTCTCATTTTTTGTTGCTATTTTCTTTACCTAATGTGATCAAGCGTATGACAACTGGAAATGTCAGGTTTTAGCCAGGAACACACATCCTGAAAGCAGCTGGTAAATAAGCTTGCTAAGGAATCATACCAGACTGATAGAAATAATCATGTTAGCAAGGCTACCTCGGAGCTAGACAAACACAAGGAATATTTTTATTGCAAAGCTTATAATAGAGAACATTTTCCTTGCATTACATACCAGTTCCTACATCAGTGATAGAACTGAGCTGCAGGCACCTACAGTTTTATTGTATTTTTTTTTTTTTTAGGCCAAATGTGCCTTAGGCAGTCACATGCTTATTGATCTGAAGAGGTGCAGGATGACAACTGGATTCAGAGACCTGTGAAAACCACAAATGGATATTTCCAGTTTGGAGAATTTCTGCTCAGGAAAGGACAAGAATTGCCACTGTATGTGGTGATAAAATGATGCTTGCTAGCTTGCATCCTGGTTAAATGCTCCATTCCCACCTTTGTATCTACACACATACTCAATGTAGAAACAACTGAGCTCTTAGTGCAATTGTCTTCACAGCCTAAATGCCCCAAATCATCACAACGCATATGAAGGAATATTTTGTTCAGATACATAGGCTGCATTCACATGTGAATTTTAATTCTCTCCTCTCAGCAGGAAAAAATGGAAGGACATAATCATGCTTTATGAAACCAGCTGATCATTAAGGTTGAAGCACTCACTGAATTCTTGGGTGCAGACCCTTTCTGTGGCAGAATTATTGGTCTTTTTAACCTCAAATCATGCAACAATGGTCAGGATTTTATATTCTATGACTTCCGTTTACCAGTTCAGGGCTTTTTTGTTTGGTTGGTTTTTTAAGTGGAATAATACCAACATCATTACCAATTTTGGTAAAAAAAGGCAGCTAGAAATAGAGAATATAAAATATTTCACATTGCTTTCTATGTTGTCAGACATCACCTGTCAAAAATTCTAAGCCATTAAGAAATATACAACATGGCAGGCTGTCACATTACTCCCTATGTTGAAGTGGAACTCTCTACATAAATACTCTCACAACAGTAGCTCACAAACAAGTGGGAAATCCAGGCAAAGCTTTTCACAGACACCCTCAAAGCAATTAGATCTGTATACCTCAGATAAATGAATGACCTGGGGTTTGTTGCTGGAAATTTTAAATTTGGTTACTGCAACATTTGCTTATGGATCATTTGTTAAAATTACACTACTTCAAGTATTCTAATAGGATTAATCTTCCTGAGGTATCTGAGTTGCTCATGAATAGCCTAGATAATACATATTTATGAAAAAGAAAAAAAAAAAAAGATATTTCAGCTCCAAGTACCTTATTACAACCTTATTGTTTAAAAAATATAAAAAAAAAATAAATTGTAACATCACAAAAAAGGTTTTATTTAACTTAATCTACATTGGAGAAAGATTCAATGTTGAAACATAAACCACTAACTGGACAGATAAAAGTGGTTTTATCCACCAGCTGTCATAAATCTCAGCTGACAAAATAGAAGAATCAAATCCCAGAAACCCCCTTCCACAGGTTGGTAATGCTCATAAATTAGAAACTGTAAATTATGTCCTAAACAAAGGACCTTATTCTGAAGCATTCCTAAATTGTACTTGCTTCCTCCCACCCCCCCTATTTTTTTAATTTTTTTTTTAACATGATGGAAAACAGTTTAAGGTTTGTTCTAGAATTATGACAGATGAATGTTTCCGTGTGCTTGTTATTAAACATGAGAAATATACAGTTTACATGCAGGGAAGGGGAGGATTGGGGGGAAATAACAGAATAACAGACAACTGCAATATGCTGAATGATTAGAAAATGTGTAGAAATACACCAGGCTTATAAAACAGGGACGACACGGATAACATGGCTGACTGAGCTATGAAATGATGTTGTCAGAACCAGTTACTGGAATTGGTACAACCAGAAGGATGAAAAGCAAACACTCTCCCTCCCACCCACCAAAAAAAAAGGAAAATAAAAATATTAGCCCAAACAAGCTAACTTGCTTTTAATTTTAATTGTATACAGTGGTAACTATTTTTGACTATATGACTTTCGGTATAAGAATATTGGTATGATATACATATAGGTATAATAATATATTATATATAATTATTATTATCTTGTATATATATAGCTATTTTTGAGTATATCAGAGTAAAGACTCTAATATACTGCTGTTAGTCTTGCTGAGGGCCACCAAACCATCAGACTGCTACAGCAGTTAAAACAACTAGCCGATAAATCAAAACCACATGAACACCTCTTTCTTACTACACTTTCCTAGGAAATAACCGAGCTTTCTCAAAGAGACAGTTAAGAGACCCGAAGTTTCTTTGCACTATTCAGAAAGGAGATGTGAGGAAGGAATCAATTCCAAAGACTGTGGACCCATCTTATGAACTGTGATGATGACAAGGTATAGCCAGACTCAAGCTCTTGTTCTCATCTAGTTTGCTATGTCTCAGCACTAGAATCATGCAAATCTAATCTGGAAAGCCAATGAGCCATTGTATCAGACCTACCCTTCACTTCAGTAAATTGTGCATTGTGTCTATTGGCGTGAATACTGTCTACTGGAATGAATAAGAATCCAGTGCCAATGCTCTTTCTTGCAGAAACCTCATACATATGGACCAGTAGTTTCTGCGTACATCAGCAAATTCAGCAATTCAATAGGACTTCTTAGAAAATAAGGCAAGGAAAAAAAAAAAACCCAAACCAAAAAAAAAAAACAAAAAACAAACAACAAACCACCAAAACCCAAAGACAAAAAACAACACACAAATGGGAGGAAGAATTCCATACAGACACTAACATAACAGCAGAAAATGTAGTTACATTGTCTTGTGTTTAAGAATGAATGTCATATTACACTGAACTTTCAGCACTAAGTTTAGTAAATTACATGCTCAGATCTTCACTTTTATTAACTTGATTATACCTTTGCCCTTAAAATATGAAAAAAAAATGTAAAGAAAAAGAGAATGTATATTTCTTTTATGAGCAAAAAAAAAGCTACCATATGCATTGTCATAATCACACAAACAACCTAACATATTTTGCCAAAGAATATTGAACTAATGATGTGACTGACCTGAATACTGGTTTACATATTTCTATCGCTTTCAAAAGTATTATGCGTACTTAGGATCGAAAAACAGGTTAGCAGTTATCTATAATGAAATTCTTTCTTGGTAAACCCCCAAAACATTAATATTAACCTCACTTACTTTATAGAATTCTGTATCTACATTGAAAACAAACAAACAAACAAAAAGAACCAAAATCACCTCTCTTCTCCCTTGAAAGAAAAAAAAACAACCCAAAACCCCCAAATCAGACAGAACATCAAAATATATCATCAAGATGAAGATGCTAATATTAAACAATGACCATGGTACACTAAGGCTGACAGGTACAGAAATGCCTTACACATGTTATCTCTTCCTACCCTCTTACTGTATATATACAGAAGTGAAAAAGGTGCTTTAGTTTTCATGAGGAATATAAAAAAGCAACTGCTAGTTTTGCATGCTTATCTAAATGTAAATGGAATGACATGAAACTATTACTGTTCTCATACATTCAAAGCCATTTGACAAACCATACCAACTGCCAAATGAATCACTGTATTATTGTGTCGTGTGATGTTTTGAAAATTAAATGTATCAAAAGTCTAAATTACTGTGGTTTATTGGTCATAATTTTTATTATACGTAATAGGTTTCAAAGCTATTTCTAAGTATCAAATTGAATCCATTTTGGGAAAATCAACATAACAAAGAATCTCAATATCCAAAGTTACTGCAGCTGATATGAATCAGACATTTTAAAACATACAGTGAAAACCAAAAATAGTAAAGCAGGTAGGTTAATTCACTACTACTCAATCCTGCAGAACTTGTCTGCTAATTCACCTTGAGTTTATCCAAGTACCTAAGACTAGGGTCTTGCTAGTATGGAGGAAAGAAGGCTGCGTGGAGACATCATAGCAGCCTTCCATTATTTGAAGAGGGTCTACAAGGATGCCGGAGAGGGACTCTTGATCAGGGTCTATAGTGATAGGACAAGGAGGAATGGTTCAAACTCAAACACGGGAAATTTCAGTTGGATATAAGGAAGAAGTTCTTTACTGTGAAGGTGGTGAGGGACTGGAACAGTCTGCCCAAATAAGTGGCAAATGCTCCATACCTGGCAGCATTCAAGGCCAGACTGGTCAGAGCCTTGAGTAACATGATCTAGTGGGAAGTGCCCATGGCAGGGACTAGATAATCTTAAGGTCCTTTCCAACCCTAATCATTCTATGAGTCTATGACTAAGCAGATACTAAACAGTGTCCAAAGCTGAAAAACCGTTTTCTATGTGAAAACCACATTCACCCCATTAGTGTGAAAAAGGACTTTTCCAGTGGTTGGGTTAGCCACCTAATATATAGATAAAGCTTTTTAAAGGAGAAATACAGTTACTAAAATGCAAAGATATTTTTGCCAGATGAATATAATGAATGACAGCTGATGACCTGTTAGATGCTACTAAAAAGGCAGATGTTACTGTTCATATATGCCAAGACATCTTCACCACAGACTAGAAAGTACATTGGTTTTATTTAGATATTTAAAAGTTAGATATTTTTAATTATTATTTTTTAAAATATGCCTGGGTAATATTTGCCCTCCTTGGTTGCTATCTCTGTTTTTAGAAGCAGCACTGAAAAATTTTACTGAATAAGTGCTCCATTGTATTACAGCATTATACATTTCTATTACTTAGGAAACACCATTTTTTATGAGAATAGGAAGCTAAGAATCTACTTATCGCCTAGTGTTTTTCCCTAGTGTTAATCTTTTTCTTATTTTTACATACATATTTGTATGATTTGGAGGCAGTAACCAACAGAGCTTTGCCTTGCTCTCATTTTGTGTTCAATAATAATTACTGGATGGTTATTATTTTACAATGTTTAGCTTTATTATTGTAATTTAATATACTTGAAATACAATTTGCAGCATTTTGATCCTTACATCTTATTTCTTTTGATCCAAATATACACCTGAAGACTAGTATTAGATAAGTACATTTTTAAGCAGCTATTATACATCTCATTGCCAAAACCAGGCACTAACTCTGTTAAAAAAGATTCAACACATTAAAAGCAAAAATTGACACAAACTTGTCAGAGCAGATGACATTCATAAAAATAATTGTATGAAGACCTCAGAAAAGAAAATGAACAAAATCATTCAGTCTTCAT
>JANHGB010018199.1:13763-43177 GCA_026283785.1 Coracopsis vasa | reverse complement strand
AGATAGGTAGGCAAATAGTCATGTGGATGCTAATGTTCTTTAACAATACAAACTGCCTGTGTAAATCTGTATCAGGGATCAAAGCACTTGCCCCTGGGATTACCCTCATTGCTGTACAAGTTGGCAGCCAGGGGTTCAGGGGTGATCTGTGCATATGGGGAAGGGAGAGGTAGATGTTTTAAAGGTATAGGTAATGTGTGAAAACACAGATTTTATAACTTGTGCTAGATTTTTTGGAGTTGGGGAGTGTGGTGTGGGGTTTTTGTCGTTGTTTTTGAGTAGTGGTGTAGGTTGCATGCCTTAAACAGCGCCTTTTAGTAGAAAAAAAAACATCTTGAGAGGTTGGCCACTAAAGATATGTCCTCACTGCTCTTGCAGTGTACCTTGTAACTCCAGTTTCCCCACTACTCTCTCCTGTTTATATGCACATCCTTACCTCCACTAGCGTGTTGCTTTCTCCTTGAGCTTAAGCGGTTGAAACTCCTTGTTGCCAAAGCTCAAGTTACGAAAATGATAGAGAGTGAGCCATCCTACTTACATTAACTCTGCAGCTGCTGATGCAGTCACTGTGTGTAGCTTATCAACTGCCTCTGATTAACCTGAGGGTCACTTTTGCTTGGGTTTGAGCCCCCAGTGGCTTCAGGTAAGCCCCTGGACTTTACTCTCGAGTAGATAAAGAGCACTCATGCGTTCCTTCTGCCTAGTCTGCTTCGGATTGTTACTTCTGGTGGCAGGGTGGTAAGGGACAGCAATTAAATCCCTGCAATTGTTTACTAAACCCTGAGCTTTGACTACACAGGAATTTGTGGTCGGTCCAGTATAAATTGAAATGAAGAGATTACAATTGACTCCCAGTTGTAAAATTTACTAGCCAACATTTGCTTCCCAACAACTGCTTTGGGTGGTTTTCTGAGGTTGATACACCCCTTTTGAGACTATTAGCATGCTGTATGCTTGCTGCATCACCTTTAATAAAAAGACATTCATGTTTTTTCTGACTTACATAGCTTTTATAGTTGAACCTTGGTGGTAAGAGTCTTTGCTTCTACAGACCAAGGAGGTTATGTTGTTTCATTCCACTTGCTCTCATGGGTGTTCCTTTCCATCCTCATCAGTGAGATGTGGTTCTTTTCTGTGTTCTCTGCTCTACCTGAGGCTGTCAGTGTTTCCCGTTTTTCTTTTCTCCCATGCACTAGAGAATTTGTGCCCCTAAATTTTCACCTGTCTCTTAGTAACAGGCTTCCTCATTCTTTCCCCAGACTAGGAGCTCTCTCTATATCTAATAATAATTTCTGTTGTGCCAAGGGTGCTATATGCATCTCCCAACAGGGTTGATGCTTTTTTTTTCGGCTGTTTCGTAATTACAGGCTTAGCTATGGCAAGGCATATTGTCATGCTGCAATATGTCACGATGTCACCAGCCAGCTATTGCAAGTAATAGGAGCAGGTAGTTCTGCTCACTAATAAAGATACCAGTATCTCCGTTTTCTACTTTTGCAATTCCCAGTGTTCAGCAAAACCTGTAGTTCCCTGTGTCAGTAGGATAGTGCATGCTTGCTCACAGTCTTTTTAAGGTTAGTTCATGCAACACCAAAGACCAAGATCTTGAATTTGTTTTTACACGCTTGCAGGTTGAGGTGAGTTTCAGCACAGGTTCCCGATTATTGTTATGAATATTGACATTAGCCTAAAAGTGGCAATAGCAGTATGTAATAGTATGCACATATAATGTAAGCATATGTGCACATGTGTGTGCATGTGTTGAAAGATAGCAGAGCTTTGCCTGGAGCCTTCCGCTCTTCCACCTACATCAACTAATCCAACAAAAAAATCTTAGGTTTCCATACAAACCAGGCTACTCTGCTTTTAAATGTCTTGGTAGCTTTAGCACTTCCTGTCTGGGGCCGTGGATCTCTGTATTTTTATTGCTAGGATTCCAGTCTGGATGGGGATAGGAAGAGGAGAAGCTTTTGGTGTAAATAGAGAAATACAGTTTTCTGATACATACCAAGTTATGTAATTTTAGCACTGGCTTAGCAGGCAGGAGGCAAGTAGAGTGATTGCTAGTCTCATGATGAACGCAGCTTGTTGCATTGATATCATCCCGTCACGCATACAGCATGTGCTGTGCTGTTTAACTCAGACTGGATTCTCCTGGTGCAGAGAACCACACTTTCCATCAGTGGGATGCCTCTATGTCTGAGCCTAAAAGCAGCTCAAGGGTGCATGCTGTAGAGGAGGAGTCTGCGTAGGATGGCTGCATGATGCCTGTGAAGTCTGATCCACACAAGTTATAAGTATCTGGGCTGTTAGGAGGGATCCTTTCTCTCATGTTGCTATGTGGTTATGTATGTAGGTATTACTATTGAACCCATCCATGGTGGCCATGAAGAGAGCTGGAGCAAGCTCAGAGAGCTTACAGCTGTAGGGGATGGTGTTTCTATAGGGCTTGCAGGGTCAGGAGGAATGGCTGTTCTCATGTAAGCTGGTTTTAAGGGCTCCCACGCAGCTGCCTTTATGGCGCAACTGGAACCTGGTGAATGATTTTGTTTTTGCTTTCAGGTGGGCACCCATTCACTTGTTGGGCAGCGAGCTTTTAAATCCTTCCTAGAGCACTTTGGGACCCTTTTAGCTGACAGGCAGATCCTGTATGAGCACATCACCCAGCCCTGCAAAGCCCAGGCCTTTGGGAGCAAAACCAGTTGCCAAAGAAGCAGGTGTGTCAGCTCAAAGTGGCCCGTGAGGAGCAGCTGTACACTTGAACTTTGCCCATTTATTTGCTTAAGGTTTTATCTCATCCTTTATTATACAGAAAATGAATATTTACCTTGTCAGTTAAAGCAGGGCCATCTGAGTGGCAGGCTCCTTGTGTGCGAGGTGGCCTCATGGGTGAGAGTGTTGAAGGGGAAGGCCGTGCTTTCTGTGCCATCGGAGAAGATAGCAACACCTGAGTAAACAGTGGGTACTGGGGCTGAGTGGGTAGGGTGACTGGTTTGGTACACTCAATTGATTTCCTTCCCCCCAGCTTTATTTCTCATGCCCATAGCATTTTTATTCTGTGGGCAGACTCTGACACTGGAGCAAGAGAAGAGTGCTCTGAATAGAAAGCTAAACTTGCATGTTATTTTTCATTTTGCTTCAGGAATTTGAATGTGGATAGCAAATTTAATATTGAAACAGAAATTTCTTCTGAATTGAAGGCCAAATGTTCCACTTGGAAAGTGTAGTAGCACAATCTGCTGCTGCGCTCAAGATAAGTTATACTGGAAGAAAACCAACCCCAAACCAACAAACCTCAACATCAAAAGAAACCCTCTGTAGTAATTGAAGGGGCTGGTTTTGGTGCAATATTGTGATTTTTAGCAAGATTGCGTGCATCGAGGGAAATGTTTACTAAGAGATTTGTTACCACTTCTGGTCTTTAGGTCCTCAGCGGTGGACTTGGAGTCAGGCAGTTGCAATTGATGAATGATTTTTTGTCTAGTGCATAGTAGAAGGACAAAGCAGCATAATTTTGTGGGATTAGAAACTGTTTGGTGTTGGAGGTAAAGCATCCATATCCATATACAGTAGCCCAGTCTTGGTTGGGAATTAGGCACGTGTTCATAGAGGAAATGGCATGTCCTAATATGCAGGGAAGCCTGGTGGATGCTCAGAGACCTGCTCTCTGTCCCTGGGTCTGTCCAGCTTGGGCAGTTCATTTGACTGCTTTGTGCCTCTTTCTCATTTTATCTGCCACATCTATTTAGATGTTAAACAATTTGAAATGGGGCTACCCCTCGTTATAGAAAACAACTGCTCTACTTCAACGCAGTCTTAATATTAAACATAAACAACCATGGTCTTTGGATAGTCAAATTTAGCAAGATTCTGGTTAATTTTTGATTATTTTCAACTGCATTTGATCTTTGGACCTATATAACCAAACTTTTTCCTTAGTAGCTTTCTGTTATTCTGCCTTTCGAAGGACTTTGTGGAAAAGAAGGCAGCATAAAAATCACACAACCGGTTTGGCAGGTCCTGTATAAACAGGAGAAATGCCAGGAAAAGTCTCATGTCTTTGTTGCCAGCTTTGGGAAAAAAATCTGGTTAATTTTCCTCTAACAAAAATCTCGTCAGTCTCTATGTGTGAGCAGGACTGTGGGGAAGGACATGTGGTGGAAGGGGCTGGGGGATGCTTGCTAGAAGGAACATGTGTGTCCTCATATACTGGGCATGTTCCTACTCTTGGGCAGTTGTCCTAGTCACCTTCTTGGCTGTAGGAACAGAAGAAGTGTTTTGTCATTCATTTTGTAAGCAGGTTTGGGGTGTTTTTTCCTTCCCCATCTCCTCCGACAATTTCACAGCTCAGCACAAGCTTTAAGCACGCCCTGCTTGATTAGATGGGGGTGATTGATGCCCCCCTGTTTTGCTTTGTGCCAGCAGTAAGGTGTGCTGGTTTTTAAGGCCATTTAGTTGAGTTGGGTTGGGTAAGGAGACCTGCCTTCCAAACTGGATCTGTGCCGTTGTGTAACCGTGGGAAGGGCTGGAGTGCCTCTGTCCTGATTCTTGTGGCAGAGGAGGGACGTGTTCCTGGAACAGGTGCACAGCTCTCTTCTGATGCAGGCCACCTCTGCTACCACTTGTGAGTGGAAAGATTTCAGTCAATGCTTTGACAAGGAGGAGCATTAGGCATCAGAAGTGCTCATGAGGAGGGTGTTTAAAATCAGTGCTAAAACACAAAGTGAAGTGTTGCCTTCTCAGATCTTTTGTGCGATATCCGTGTCATTTTACTTACAGTCTTGCAGTTTGCCTTTCTGTTTCCAGAGTGGCAATGTAATCCCAGAAACGTGGCCATGCAGGTCGAGGGTCAAAATGGGATTTAGGCAACCTCCTGGTTCTTTCCTATACCTCTCTTCCTAATTGTAAAATAGGATTCAAAACAATCCTTCCTCTGATGCTTCTGTTTTGCCTTTGAGCTCTTCAAGACTCTCCTAGGTTGGTGATTCTGTGGTACCTTTGACAATGGCCCTGTGGTTCAGATTCCCCCCGAGTGCTATCACTGTATAAATGTCAAGTTCTAACAGCTGGGTTCAGATGCCAATAGAGTTCTTAGAAGAGAATATTAGTTTCTAAGGTATTGAAGTAGGTTTTTGCTCAGCGTCTGTGTTCCTGATGGGCTAACCGCCTCATCTGCCTGTGTTTTGGTCCTTCCACTTGTAAAGGTGAGTGATAAAGGTATTACAGGACATACTTAAATAGCGTAACAGTAACGACCATAGACAAGCCTTCAGATGGAGTCAAAACGGGCCTGGGACTAGCACTTTACGCTTTTTCTTAAAGATGTCTGCAATTTACTCCATTTCAGCTGGCTCAGTTCCCAAACTTGTCACTTGTGTAGTGAGGAAACATTTGCAGCTCCTAAGCAGTCTTATGGTGAGGGTGGAGTGGCTCTCACCAGTGTCCATTCACTTGTGAACAGCAGTGCTTAGCTATGAAAACAAGCCAAAGATAACCAGGGTGAAACTTCAGCACTTCTGCCAGGAGCAACATCATAACCAATGCTTCAGGATTATGAGCTAAAACAAAATAATAATTTGAGGAAGAACAAAAAGCGATGCAAAGGTTGAAAGGAACAATTAAAACAATTGGGGAACTTAACGAACAGGAAAAGCTGCGACAGAAGGAGGGCAGCTAACATGAGATTTTTATGCTTAGCCATCCCAGGGCTTGACAGACCTGTGGGCTCAGCATTATCCCATTGCCCTGTTGGCACAACCAAGGCAATGAGGGCTGCAGTAATGCCACAACTTGTTTAGGATCGTCAGTAACAGGTCTGGGAACAGACTCTTGTCCTTCTCACTATTTCTCTTCAAAAGTCTTCTGTGGGGCTTGGGGTTTTTTTTTCTCCCCTGTGCTCTGTGTGTGGCATCTGCCACTGAGCCCCATATAGCAGCATTGTGCAGGGGGTGATCCACTTCTTGTTCCCATTCTGAGTGCTGGGAGTGCCGCGGGAGTTTCCAGAGTGAAGGAATAAGGGCTGTGTGGGATGCACCCTGTCACATGGACAGGTCATACCTGGAAGGCATCTCTTGTTTTCAGAGCAGTTGGGAAAGGATTGCTAATAGTCCTCCTTACGCAACAGAATATTCACCCGCTTAGTTCATTACTTATTAGCTCCAGGCAGGGACATTGCAGATTGGTTAATGGTAATGGCCAAATCATTAGACTGTGCAGCATTAATGGAGGAGAAAGCATTTAATAAAGAGCCATCACTCGACCCTGTCATTGTCCGTGGAATCCAGACCGTATTGCCCATGGCATGGGGTTGAAACTAGATGATTTTAAGGTCCTTTCCAACCCAAACCATTCTATGACTGTGATTCTATATTGTCAAATTCAGGCTCTGCTCTCCTTCTGTCACCTACTCCTTCTTGAATGGATGGCTTGCTTGGGAGCTTCAGCTTCTTTTCAGACATGTGAAAGTTCATCTTTTCTGCCTTTAAATCAGATATGCTGTACCATGACCAGCTGTTTCTGTACAAACATATTCTAAAAGTCTCCTTAAACTTCTGCCAATCCCAATGGTTCTGCACTGGAAGGACCATGGTTTAGAGCAAATGAAAGATTTCTGTTGTGCCTCAAGCTGTCCCCCAGGTGGTTTGTTTACTTTTTCCAAGTAATATTTTATATCTGATGCATCCATCAGGAAACAGTTCAGTTTCTGCTTGTTTGCATTCTCAACCCCATGGCGTGCTGACTGGAGAGACCTGCCAAAAGCTGCTAAGTAGCTTGTTAAATAAATTGTAAAAGAAATAACCCGACTCAGGTGCAGGTTGACCTGCCTGCAGATTTTATGTCTTTTAATATAACTCTGCTTCCTTCAGTTGTCTCCTATTGCATCTTAATGTTTTAATCACAGCTTCTTATTAGCTCATCCTTCTGCAATATGTCTTCCAGATTATCTTCTCTTTCCTCTGTTCTCATTTCCTTTTGGCTGTTGGGCTGTATCTCTCATATCTCTGTGTGTTTCTGTAGTTCCTTTATTCCTTCCTTATAAGCAAGACCTTCTGACTCTTGTAAAACTTGTCTGTCTTGCATACATAGATGTGTTTGTGTGTGTATATGTATGTTGTAGAATGAAGAGCCTGCAGATGTGCAGGATGCAATATTTGAAGTGAAATCCTACCAGCTGGTTTTTATATGCTCTCCTTTGTCTGCTGGAGTTTCCTTTTTAAGTCACACTGATCTCATGTTTTCCATGCTAAAGTAAGTGGCTGGAGTAGGTGAAAGATAGTGGGAGAAGATGATCGTAATTTGATGTTTCTCCCCTATCCCGTTTCTGTACAGTAGACAAGGTCAGTGCAAGTATGGTCCATTTTAGGTACTCCTTCTGCATTTAATGTGCTGGGAGTCAAATAATCTGAATCTTGACACAGTGGCAAACATCCATTGTTTCTGGACTAGTTTATTAGGCAGTCTTTAAGAATGGGTATTTTATTTGGCTTTCTCTCTCTGTGGATTCTGCTCAGTTTTCTTGAGTACCCAAGTGAATCTGCCCATTTTTTTCACCAACAGCCCTTATTATAGCTGTCTGTCCCCTTCCTGGGCTGGCCTAGATTCCCTCTGGAAAGCTGCCTTTACCTACTTAGAGGTGTTGTTGAACAAGGGGATACAGCACACTCCCTGCCATGCTGTGTGTTGCTGGGTTAATTTTGCACCACTTGAACCTTTAGGAGCAGCAACTGTGAGCTGTGGGGTTAGACTTTGTCATGATAGCCCTAGGTTTCTTTGTGTATTTGGTATGTCCTTTTTAATGGAAAGTCTGCCAGAAGTCCGAAGTGTGATGAAATGCTGTCATGGAGCGCTGTGTATGCCAATAGTGCTTTGCTCTGCCAGTGAGGAAAGTTGTAAAGATGTCACCCTTGCAGAGGTAAACTATTGTTTCTTAGGACAGTAAGTAGGTACACCAGTGCTCTGCTCTGGAGTAGTCTTCCAGCGCCAGAACCCAAGCCTGTGATCAAGGTTGCCTCCAGCAGCAAGTAACTTCTCTTCACAGGGATGTTTTCACGCTTACAAGTGCAGGCACCTACGTGATCACACATACACTACTTTTTTCCCAGTTTATAGTAGCTGATTTTTGGGTGTGCCTGTGTTTTCGTATGGTAACAGATATAAGATAATTATGGTGTATCATGCTGCAGTTTGTTTCCAAGCAGGCATATATACACACTGTTCACCCTGAGGTTCAAACTGATCTCATGTAGATAAGAAGACAGAGTAAACTTAAGTGACTGAACTGGAGAAGATCAAGATCGAGACCCGTATGTGGCCTTTACTTCCACTAATGTAAACTAGGACCAGAGTCATTGTTCTAAAAATTGCTGGAGAATTTTGCAGCAATAGTATATAATAGTATATATAGTACATAGTAGTGTATTTCCAGATATAGATGGGAGCAGAGTCCAGCTGTGCTATAGGACCAAGAAGGGTTTAAATTGTAACTTTTAAAATGTGTATTTCAGAGTGTTGTAGCTCCTCAGGAAATTGTTTCTGTCAGTGATTGATGATTAAAAGAAGCTATGACTTTTATGTGAATACTCTCCCATGATTTTTCCACTACTTAACTGATGGGCATGTAGATAGTCCATGGCAGTGAATGAGTTCACCTCGTCCCTGGAACAGTTTGGACCTGTGGCTCGTGTTATGGAAATATCTGATGTCCCCTGTTGTGAAGGATCCTGTTCACAATGTTCAGAAAGCAACACTCATCCCTTGTAGAAAGCCCAAAAATGATGGGTGTCCTTAGAGATGTGTTTGAACACATAATAACACTGCAGCCTGCCAGTGCCTTGACAGCTCCATAATGCAACCAACTAAAACCTCTTGTGCTGCCATGCCAGCCCTGAAATGCTGAACAGGAGCTTCAGGACTCCCACTTTCCATAACACGTGAGAGGGCAGCTGCCTGTACACCATGTTTTCCCTTAGATGTCCCATCTCAGTTTAATTTCCTCCAGTAAATTTGCACTGAAATGAGCGCGTGACTCCAGTAATGGGTGCTCAGTGCGTGAGTTCCCACGCGTACCAGCAGGGTTGTACAACCGCCATATGCCATAGATGAAGCTCCCAGCACTCCCTGTTGTAGAAAAGAGGACACACAAAAGATGCAGTGGAACATCTGACATGCAGCTATCTAAGCCTGGAAAGACTTTCTCTATTGACCTCCCTGCTTTCTTGCTGCTTACTCATTGGCCACACTACTTCAAAGACTCACATGGGTTGTTTTTTTTAGCTGTGCAATGAACTCTCCCTCTTGAGCCTTCTGTGGTGCTTTGTGCTAAGCAAGTGCACTAACAAAATCACCATGTAGGCACAAAAGGGGTTGCCGTGTGGATCAGTGCAGTGGCCACCTTCTTCCGTGCCCTGCTTGAGCAGAGATCAGCAGCAAGTTCTTTGGAGTGACAACCCCATAATGCAAATTCTGCAGTCACAAGTGCAAAAGAGCCAGGGGGAAATAGTTTCTTAACATCAGGCAGTTGAATCTGTGGTTGGCTTCTGCCTTTAAGTAGTAAGTCAGGTGGGCCAAAGTCCCAGTTTTACTGCCTCTTCTTGGAGCTTCGCTGCAGAAGGGTCTCCTACTTCAAGTAGATGAGGCTTTACTCCCATTTTGGACCACAGGGATTCCACTTCCAAATTCTGAACCAGGATTTGCTTCCCATATATATATTGTGTTGCCTAGCTGGAATATCTATGGATAACATTCTTTATTATTTATATAAATGACTAATCCTGTCATAAATCTTATTAAGCTTTTTGCTTTAGTATTATCTTCTCAGAGCCTGTTTCTGCTCTCTCTTCCCCCACATTAGCAGTGACCTCAGTGAAGGAATGCTTTTTGAGCATGTCGTTTAGCTAGTTTTTTGCTTCATTTATATTTGCTAATTTGAGGTATTTTGCAGTGCTTAGACAATAATGCAACCGTATCATGGCATTTTCAACAACAGCATTGACCTCCTCGGGCTGCCTTTTCACAACACTCGAGTGCATCAGTATTGCTGTCTGCATGATTTTAATTTAATTAGAACAGTGGCTGCAATCATTTGGTGATAAGAATGAACTTCCCCACTCTCTCCTGTCCCCTTCCCTTCGTTCGTGATGAACTGTTGCACCTCTGTTTGGTTTTTGTTGGCTGGAGTTAAGGATGGAGATGTGAGAGGGTAGCTATCTCCTGCTCCTGTGCCTGGAGGTTCATCAAAGGCAGGCTGAGAGGAGGAGGCAGGGAGGAACTGAGCTTCACAAAATCACTAAGGTCACCGAGACAATCTCTGCTCTCTGGGCGAAGGAAATGAGATGTTAATCTTTTCCCAGTGCTGCTTTGCATAAGGTCCGTTCCAGAGAGCTGTGTTTGTTTTAATTTCACTAATTACTGATAGTGTGCTGATTATGCTGCTATAGATTTGACGTGAATTGCTATATTAATGGGATTAAAAATGAGGAGAAGTCTGCTATGGAAATGAAGAAGATGACAGAAGCTGGGGGAAGGGAGGGAAGTGAAGAGTTTAATTCATACCCTGGTACTGCAGAGTTCTACTTTGCTTTTTCCTTTGTGCCTGTCAGAAGTTGAAGTATGCATGTTATAACACTGACCAAATCCCCAAAATGTTTTAATTGTGTACCAGTGCCATACAGTCTCTTAGGGATCTAATCTCCCCCCTCCTCCCTGTGTTAGACCCTGTAACTTCACTTCATAGTGGTCTCTTGGGCTTTGTTTCTAGCTATAGCATTGCATACAAAGCGCACTGGTGAGCACTGCATACGTCTTCCTTCCCATTCCTCTTCCCCTCACTTGCTTCCCTAATGATTAACTTACTTGAATCTCTTGCTGTTATCCTCATCCTACTTTGTGGCTGGTTTGAGGCCATTGCCCTACTGAGTGCCTAGATGTGCAGGGCGTTCTGAATCTTTCCTGCAAGCTTCTCGTTCTCCCCTGACAACCCTTTTCTCTAAGGCCATAATCTTCCCCCTACTGTACTAAAGGCACCTCCTCCTAGAAGGATCCACAGTAGCAAAACCAGACCCACCCAGGCTCCCCCCAGCTCCTGTCCCTTGGCTTGTCATTCCGTTTTCCTTGCCTGCATGTGCTTGCTGAAAGAGATAGCTTCTCTGGTCTCTTGTCCTTGCAGAGCTAACATCCTCTGTGATTTGGGGTACACTGTTCTGTCCAGAACACCAGCTTTCACAGCCCTGAGAGCTACAACCTTATGTTTCAAACCTGGATTTACACAAGCCAAGGGCTTGTTACTCCAGGTTTTTTAAGCCTTAGAGCTTCCTCAGAAACCCAAGAGGTACCAGAACATCTGCAAACCTGCTAGTGCTGCCCTGAGTGTGCGTCCCACAGGTGAGGAGTTGGAGCAGGGTGATGACATGATCCCCAGGGCGCTGGAAGCTTCCCTTAAAGCAGCGTCCTGCTGCCACTGTCCTGTGAGTAAGCAGGCACGGCCTGTGACAGCGTGACAGGTAACTTTCTCCTCTTTCACTTACAACAGTTGGCTTCCTGATAGTTGCCACAGCACAACTCCCTGTATCTCCACCTCGTGGTAATGCCTGCTTCTCTGGGAGCAGGGGGAGCCTGGGCTGTTTGGAGAAGCAAAGATGAACAGCAAATGCAACAAGACAGGCATGGAGCGGCACACGTACACCAGCAGCCTGAGGGGCAAATGTGTGTCAGCTTTCACTCTCAGTTAATTTTGCTCTGTGTAGTATTATTACATGCAGTATAAGGAGTAAGTTTTTATGCAGTGGTAAGAGTCAGCTGCCTTTTTTGTCCAGTGCGAGGTATTTGCAAACCACATTGGTTGTTTTAGTTAACTGGAAATTGCTGTACAGGTAAAGCATTTCTTTGCTTTATCAATTAAAAGAGTCGTTTTAGTATCCCCCCTGTCCAACTACTGAAGTAGTTGTGTCACTGGGACAACATGAGGGCTTGCTCGGCATGCTTTCTCACCTGTTGTATTTCCATTTCTGCAAAAACATGGATGGCCTTTGTGCCTGCCATCTGAGTGAAGCTGGTAAAGGGACAAAAGGACTGCAAGCCGGAGAGCGTTCACAATGAAGGCAGCTGCTGTGGAATTTAGAAGGGTGTAATTTTATCAAAGGCGTGAAGCTGTTGTTACTTGCAGCCCCATCTTCAATCTGTGAGACATTTTAAAAGACGTGGTTTGCAGTTTTGAATTATTACTGTTGTGGTTGTTATTGATATTGCTGTATGAATTATTTGTGTTCCGGACAGAATTTTCTAACTGTTCAGGCACATTTTTGCCTGTAAAGGATCTTCCCGGTTCTCCAGACTGTAATCAGGGTGTGCGTTGATAGCTTTGGGAGTCTAGTCAGCTGTTATGTACACTCCTGCTAGCCATGATCAATACAGCTTTTGAGTTACCTTCGTTTTTTAGGCAGGATGGCTTGATCTAAGGCTTTTTCAGCACCTGGATATTAGTATTTTATAGTTTTCTAGTACAAAGAGAACAAAACCGTAGCTTGTCTTGTTTCTAACCATCTGTTTCTGCCTCTGCGAGGTCAGACAGCTAAAAGCATGCTGCGCTCTCAGCAGACCTGGCAGGTTGTCTGGGTGGCACTGTTGGAGCATTAGCCTCCAGACCCCAACCCAAGGAGGGTCTCCATAAAGGCTGACTTAATGCATGTCTTCAATAAGAGTAGTCAAGGTGAAGTTTCATGGTGAAACTTTCCTGACTCACTGTGAGCTGAAGAAGCCTTTCAAAAATGATGACAACTGTGGTCAAACACAACTGTGCAGTGTAGTTATGCTGGAGAGGAACTGACACAGGCTTCTTTAGCATAGTAATTTCCAAGTAACTCAAGAAGCAGATCTGTGTCATTTTTCTATTTAATTGCAATAGAGACAGAAATCTTATATTGCTTTTTGCAGACAGAGTCCCATGCCATCCTGAGACAATCTTGATGTTACTCCCAGACAGTTTATAACCATTCAACAGCCTTTTTGTCACACAGAGATTTTTCTCACCAATGAGAACGAAATATAAACCCGTTAAAACTTTGTCTACCTGCCTGGGGAGACATTGCCTACAGGTTAAAATATTATTTACAGGAAAATTGTCTTTAGGTCTTAATCTGTCTGTCCTTGTAACACATTCCTTCAACTGTGCTTAGTCACATAGAAGTATGTATAAAATGCACAATATAGTGCCTGTACATATGTTCACCCACTCCTAGAGTCTTATTCATGTTCATTATCCTGAAGGCAAAGACAAACAATAATATATATAAATTTTAATATAAAGAGAATATTTTTAAAAATATTTATAAATATTTCCCTACACTTTATGAATTTGGATGCTAATGTCAACAGAAATTGCTGTTCAGAATTCTGTTTAGGGGGTACTGTGGTTGTAATTAAACTGGACTTGAACAAGTAAGATCTCACTTCACCAAGGCACCTTCAACCGTACCTGCTCTTCTTTGACTTTAATTTCAGTTTTAATTTCATTTCCCTTCCGTATTCAAAAGATTGAACTAGCAGTTGCTGTAGCCTCAGCGTATAACTAGGTCAATTGGTCCTGGCTTTATCAGGCAAATTAACATCATCAGCTTCCCAGACCATATTTCTTTTCCCATCTCTCAGTGGTTTTAATATTTAAATATCAGTTCTCATCCAATTATCACAAATTCCTGTATTCCATAACTAAGGTATCTCAGTAAAGCTGAACTTACAGTGCATCAGATGTTCTGTGTTAATCACAAAAATATAGTGCAACATCTGTCTCAAGGCAGCAGAGCAAATAGTAGCAGCCCGTCCATCACAGAAAGCTCAGAGAAGAGGTGAGCCAGATTACATTTATTCTGAGATGCTGTGAGGTGGGAGCATGTATACCTAGATGCATATAAGATTTATGAAGAAGCTAATGCACAGAAAGGTCATACTACAGTTTAATATCCAACAACATGTACTTTCACCTGCTAACATCCCACTGCAAAATATAAATTCTAAGAGCTCCTCCTCAAGCAGACTGAAAAGTAGCCCTTTTGCTACCATTGCTTAAATGTTCTCCCTGAAAGGAAAGGTATATTTTGACTACCTCTTGAGATAATCACAGGCAGGTCTCTGTACCATGCTCTTTGCTCAACACTTTTCAAGTTTGTGAGAAAATAAATAAACCAGGCTTGGGTTTCAAATGTAAACACTGTTGGTTAGACCTGTAATGAAGTTTGTCTGTTAAAGAAATTAGATTTTTAAAAAAGGGAAAAAAATCAAAATGTGGTATGGCCTTTTACTCTCTCCCCTGATAAGTCACAGATCCTTTGAGCTGCAAGTCATCTTGCAGACAATATTAATGTTTATTGAAGACTAACGTAATCAGTATGACATATGCAAAATTGACTTGAGCCTGAGAAGCTTACCTGCTTGAGAAGCTTACCTATAAAATCTAACTTATGTCTCTATAAATATGAAACATGCTCCATTTCTTCCTGTTGTGATACTTCCTTTCTCTTTTTGTTTTAGTTTTGGTTTTGTTCTTTTTTTTATTCACAAAAGATACTCCAGAAACAAAACCTGAATATAGATATTCATCTTTTTATATTATTAAACAAAACAAAACAAACAAAACAACCCCTCCAAAAAAACAATACAACAAAAAAAAATATCCAAAACCCAAACTACCAAGCACCCTTTTTGAATAAGGTCCTCTCTCTTTCTTCTTTCAATCTACCTCAAAAACCCAAAGAAAGAAAAGACCTCCACAGTGCTCTTTCACTGTCCAATAATTTTTATTTCTGAGCAATCAGGGATAGTTCTGCTAAAATTGTGTGGTGAAGAGCATGGCATGTCAAGAAAGGACAGAACTAAAGTTAGTTTGAAACGTCATTCTGTGATGCAAAATAATATCACTAAGAAATATTTTGTTCACATCTCGCCTAACTTCTCCTGGCCGAATTGTATGGTGACGAGAAATAAGGAAAAACAGCAAAAGGGGCTTGTGAATGAAACAGCCCACTGCCCTTCCCTCCTGGTTATAAGCTCCTTTATTTATGATCACTTTAGTGGAACATATTTTTTTTCCACTTCAGGAAGGTATACAAAGCCTATTAATAGTTGAAGGGAGCCAGCATTTATAAACATGTTCAGATAAAGCTTTCTCAGTTTCACTGCATGTTGAGGAAAGTGATGGGAAAGAAAAGCATCACAAAGAAGATGGAGGAAAATAGAAAAAAAAGCAATATGAACTATGTCAAAAGAAGCACAGCTCAAATACAAGGGAAAGCAAAATTGAGAGTATTAATCTTGTAGCACTCCAAAGACAGAAAGCAGAGAAAAAAACAACAGACCAATACCAACCTTTTTCCTAATGCATGGTTAAGTAGCATTTCAGTTATTTTTCATCTTCCTTTTGATTAGAAGTCCCTGCGTTTACTGAGATACTGTAATTTGTCATTTTTTGTTCTCATATATAAACACATAACCTATATCCAATAACGCACTTAAGGATCACTAATATGAATTCATGTCTATCCAGGAAAATATAGCACGAAATGCAAGATATAGGTGAAGGAGCAGAAAAGCTACTTGGTGATCCTCCTCCAAAATTAAGTTATATGAGGACATACACCAGGCAGATTCAGATAGATAGAAGTCTGTAATGCAGCAGCCCACCTACAGATAATGTAACAGGATATACTTTGACACAAATTAGAAGCAAAACAAAAAGACAACTCATTTCCTAGCCTGTCCACTATTCAGGTTCTCCAGAATCTTAAACCCCATTTGCAACTTAAATGCTTCCCTCCCTACTAACTACCAAATGAGAGATGTGCTGCCATCTGCTTCTAATTCACTTGCACGTTCCAAATCAGTGAGATGCTTGAACTGACACTCTAAGTGCATAAGTCATCCCATTGATTTTTGCACTCATAAACAAGCCTACATTTGAGCATAAGTACCCTGTTGAATCAGGAGCTTAAAGTGCATTTAACGAAGTCATAAACCTAGTTAGCAGTGAAAGCCATTATTAAAAGCATCGATAAATGGTAGAAGATCAGTTTGTTCCTCATTACATTACAGAGCAAAATATTTATGTAAGTTAACTTGGCCTTCAGAAGGGACTGTCTGAAAGAAAATGGGTGTTAAATAGAAAAAAAATTATAAAAAATTGAATTTACTTTGAGAAGTCACCCTGTCAGACATGTATTCCTTGAGTAAAATGGGTGTATTTTTATTGAGGCTAATGCTTAAAATGTTGCCCACTAATGTAGTTTCATTGTTCATGCCGAAACCACTTTCTATTTATTCTGCATGGAGGTTACAATAGGCATCTATTTACTGAAGCCAGTTCAATAACTGAATGCAAAAATGTATGTTTACATTTACTCAGAGTAATCTATCATTTAGCTGCTTGTACTGCACAGAGCCTTTTTATTGAAATATATTGCTTTTTCTACATATAATTTTCTCCTGTCTTGTTTCATGTTCACTTCCTATTATATTTCTTGTATCAGCCACCTCCACCCGTCTAAGTGCTTCTTTGTCTAAAAAACTCAGTGTTTAAAACTTAGTAGACTCTTTTTCATAAAGATCCAATGAAAGGTTCTGTTCTTCACTTTGTCAAAAATCAATAGACAAAAATATGGGGGAATGGGGAAAAGGAAGACATACCTGACACAAGAAATAAAATAATTTATAGTGCATGCAATATTTGAGCACAGTTTCGTGCCAGTGAGGGACATTACATGAGCTCTTTGCTCACTTGGGTCAAGATGCAGCAAGCACCAAATCAGAGTCTCACCAGGCAGGTTTTAATTCTGCTTGGAATGCTTGACTTAGTACAGAAGACAGGAGGAAATCAGAGTTATCAGGCTACAGTCATAGAAGTAACCACTTAAATTACAGCCTGCACAAATTCTTCTTGGGACTTGAGGGGACAAGGGATAAAAAAAGGCTTTCCATAAGAGTAAATGAACACTCACTACCTTAAGTGCTGACTAAAGTAAAATATGTTATTAGGTGTAAATACACTACACTCATAATTTCCAGGTCCTTTTTTTTTTAAATGCTTAAAGACAGTACAAACTATTACAACCATGTATAAGCATAAGTTATATAATTATAAGCATAAGTTACACATTTAAGAAAAATTGTTACATTAAGCATTTCAACTGGTGAAGTGTATATATATATATATATATATTTATATATGTAGCTTCCCAGGTGTTATTCTTCCCTTTTAAAGGAGCATTTATAATATTCGCAAGCACATAAAGGTAACAGCACTTTCACAAGTGCTGTTATATATTGTGACTCAGTAACCTAATGCGAAATGAAAAGCTGAAGTGGTCCAAACAGACAACAAATTGGATAAACAAATGCAATTTACTTCTGAAACCATAATGTGAATGTGTAAAATTCTGCAGCTGATTAAAAGCAGAAATTCCTTTTAACCTTCATTTCATATGTTTGATCATTTCCTTTGCTGACTTTTATCATTCTGTTAAACTTTTTCTGGTTTTGTTGTATCTTGTTTCAGCAATGATTAATGAAATTATAAAAAAAATTATGTAAAAGTTAGATTTCACACACACCAAATGGCATTCAACTTGTACTCTTTCTGCATATTGCATCAAGTATTGTTATTTGTGGAGCCAGCTATGTTTACAAGGAGAAATTCACCTTTGCCTGGGAAAGGAAAAAATATCTAGTTGCATATCCATAGTTCATATGGATTAATATGGAAACCAGACAGTTATCAGTATCAGACATGTGATCGAAGCACACCTGGGTGTTTTACCTTGTTGTCTATGGTAAAAGAAAAAACTCAGGGAAATGCTGAATTTTGACACATTTTTCTATGACTTCTCATTGTTTATTTTTATTCAAAACAGACCTGACTTCATCCTTTCTCAAGCTGGTGTAAATTAAGAAAAATTATATTTAATGGAGGTATATTGACATAGGATCATCTAATCCTATGGCTTTCTAAGGGTAAAATGTCATTATTTCATATTTTTAAATTAATTTTCACAGAAAGGGAGGAAAAAAATAGATAATAAAGTGAAAATTGAAAATTTAGACTACAATTTATTTAAAATGTTACTAGTTGGTGACTGGCATTCTGATCTTTTTAACAATTTGCTTTGATTTTGCTAAAATTATCATATATTTTCCAAATAAATGTGTGGTTTACTGAAACAAAATGCTAGCACAGTAGTAAACTGTCAGGCTGCTCTTAACATATTCCTATTTGACTTTCCTCTAGCTATTAAACTAACTAATCATTTTCTTGTACTATGGGTTTCTAGCTTTGAGTATGTGTTGATTAAAGATCAGCATGCATAGCAGGTGATCACCTGCTTTGTAATTGCATCTCTCAGACTTGTTAGTTGAATGAACAGTCTGCTTCTGAATATTGCAAGGACTTTTCTTTTTTTCTTTCTTTTCCTCTTTGGTACGTCGCTTTCAAGGATTGAACTGATATCCAGAAGCAAATGTATTTTGCTTCTGACAACAGAGTGGAGTAGTTGTTTTGGTAAGAAACAAACTATACAGACAGGCAAATTATGCTAAATAACACAGTAAATACAGGCGTTATCTGAAGCTTTTTGGACAACATGTGGATTTATGTCTCCAAGGTCAGTGTTCTAGCATATCTTCTACTCCTTGAACAACTGTCTGATTAAAGCTACAGGTTCTGTAACTTTCTCTACCTTTTCTCAACCTACTGCATAATTTTGTGAATTTGTAAGTCCCTTTCTACACTGAAGCTGCTTTTCCCCCCAGTAGTCAATGCATCAGAATGCTTCTTTTATTAAATCTACTTATACAAGCAGAAACTGCTAAGTTTTTTTTCTAAAATTTCAATTATTCCTTAAGTGATTCCCCAGTGAATTCTACATATACTAGAAACACAGGAGACTGGAATCTTTGTTAATGATTGTTTATTGAGTCTAATCTGTGCTCTGTGCTGCTGACACTCGCTAGCAAAAGGCACAAAAGGGAGAAGAGATATAATTTGCAACTGCCTATTAACACCATTATTCATTTTGCTAAGAATCAAAACCCCAGGAATTTCTTCCTTTCAGTGGAGGCACTAACTTTTGGCTTTCTTGTTGCTTAAAGAGAATTCATGAGTTCATGTTCTTCCTGATCTATTACTTGTAAGAATGCAAATAATGCAACTAATATCTGCAGTTGTGCAGCTGCAGACAGTTCATCAAGAAGTGAATAGCTCTACTGAAATAACTTGGAATTCCATTGTTATTTCAAAGAAAAATAAAGTCAAATCTACTCTTACTGACACTGGAGGCACAAAATCCATATAGAAAGCCTAAATAAGACAGGACAAGTTTCTTACCAGCCAGAAACTCTGCAGTCAACTCCAGGTTCACTTTAAAATAGGAGCCAAGACAAGTGCCAGACTCCTAGCACTGAAGGCTTCCTAAATGTCCATGACAGTTTTCCAGACTTTGCTTACATTCCATGAATTCCTGGCTGAAAGCAGCATAACTGCCAGACATTATTGTCATGATTATCCAGGAAATCCTACTATGAAACAAGCAGAGACTGAAACTAAATATACACATTCCAATGTATAGAAAGAAATATTTAGAGTAAAATTTATAACAAAATTGAAGAGTTTCAATTCACTCAGCAAGAAGCATAGTACTATTTGTGTCAGGGTGGAGCAAAGGCCAGCTGCTCCCTAAGGAGAGCAAGCTTGTCTGAATGCCACTGTGATCAACCCTGTTTTATGACTCAGGGACCTCAACAAGTTAGAATAAAAAAAAACACAAAACACAAGGATTTTGTTAAATGCAGCTTGCCCTATGCGGGAAACCAATAGTAAATAGTACTGCTTGTCAGAATTAAAATATAAACACTTCTATTGACTCTACTGTAACTCCAAAAGACAAAGACACCTGAAAGTTCGTCAGTACATCCACATTATGGTAAAAGTAAATAATCTACATAGTCATCTCTACAAGATATTCAATGAGTGATTTTTTTTCTTAATTTTTCCTCTCAACTTACGTATGAACTGCTTATGTTCAAAAATAAAATCTTTCTTCTCCTGGCTTTTACATATTTGATGATAATCTAAGAAAAAAAGGATGTCCTTTCCACATAATTTGAGTCAGTATCTGAAAATGGCATACAAACTTTTTTAAGGAGCCTTAAAATTATAATATTTATTTTTCAGTCTTTTTCTTCTGATTTGCTATGTATCGAATATATGACGATTAAATAAATATATCAAATGTCACCAGTTTCTCTTTCATGTCAATCACTGAGGCACTGCGTAAGCTTCAGGTATATCTCAATTAACTTTGTAGACACAATTAAAATTTGTAATATTACTATGCTAAGCTACTTATGAAGAATCAACAAAACAAATGCAATCTGAAAGTTACTGAAAAGCTGATTATTTTTTTGCCCGAAGTGATCTTGTCTCCTATGCAGTTGAGGTATCTTCATCAACTAACGGGAAATAATGAAATGGTGCCCTGAAGACAGAAGCTGTTTATTGAAAATTTTTAAAATGTACTGTTTAAGTGTTTCCAGCAGTTAGCCAGCCTGTAGCCTCTCTTGTGGCTGACAGCTGAGACATCCAAGTATATGACAAAGTGACAAAAAAAGTTAGCATCCCCATTAGGTACAAAAATAAGACCAAAACAAACTGATTGGTAAAGTGCTGAGCCTGTCCCTAGCTATGAGCTTATGACAATCAAATAGCTGGCAAGGTATATAATTTGCAAAAAATGCACCTAATTTTATTCTTCAAAAGGTAATTCCACTGAGTTAGATGTGTGTTAGATTATACCCTATGATACTGTCATCTTCTTTGGGGCACTTAAAATCTAAAGAAAGTCACTGACTTTGTGGAGTCCCATCATATTTGCACTGTTCTGACACTCTCTCATGCATATGAATGAATATTATTTTTTACATTACAAATCATGCAGGTAACAAGAGTTTGTCTACTTACTGGTATGTTTTTAACTGCGTTACTAGACTTCATCAGAATGACTTTATCAGAATATTGAAAAATCAGAAAAGCTATACTTGGAAAGCTCTAAAATTACAATTCTACCTAGTATATGTTAGACATATACTAGAGGTGAGGAAACATATTAAATCCTTTCCTTTCAAGGATTGGTTCTTACTCTAATAAAGTCAGTAATATACACAGGGTCTAGCTTCAAGATGATAGTGGGATTAAAGTATAGAAACTAAAAGAAAATATTGTGTGGAGCAAGATTAGCGACCCCATCTAGAATGCAAATTACCTGGGGAAAAGTATAATATGAAGTAATACTGTTCTATAACTAACATGAAAAAAATGTCTGAGAATAGTAAATATGGGAAGAAATATAAGATTAACACAACAGTTTTAGCTTTTATTCTGATAATTTAATAAACACTGGAAAACACTGGAAGAGACTTCCTTAGAACACCATAAAAAGTTCCCAAACCTAGACTGATTTACAATGTAACACAAGCAATACAAATTCTCTGAAATAATTCTTATTTCAGATGCAGCAGAAAAATCTGGATTTCTAAATTTCCAGAGAAAATCAGTGTATCAAAATCCTTCATAAAATGCTTCACTGGTCAACACTGTTTAATATTAAGAATTTGCATTTCATTACTATTTAAAATCTTCCACGCTATGTGCTGTAATACACCTGTGAGTAGAGGTATTATTGTTAGTGTAGGTTTACTGATTTCAACAATATTGCATGAGTGAATCTGCCTTTATTACAATGTATTATACTGTTTTAATATATTAGAAGTTATTTCCTTCCTCCTTAAAATTAATTAATTGTGCTCTTTTCAGTTTACATTTCTTCTGCAAATTGTTAATAATTTCCACTATGTATTATATTAGATTCAGTATATACGCATTCTCTAATTTTATAGTACAATTTAATTTATAGATATATATGGAATCTTAATTTATAGCATACATTTAAATTCTTGAGATTGGTAAGAAAAGCTCAAAACACATTAAAAGATTAAAAGTAGTTTTGTACAAAACTTTGATTTTGAGGACTGCTATGGCCATGGCACATCAGCTAATTCCTAGCCAGTTTGTTATATTCACTTCAGCCCCAGTACTGATGATATCAGCAGCGGTCCTTCTGTACTTGATTTTTTTTAACAGATGAGGCATGCACAGTATTCAGTGATTATTCCTGTTTCAGAAATGGAATATGATGAGTGATCCAGAATATTTTCTCCAGAATATTCTCTCTGCTGCCATGCAGCAGAGGCTGCATGTATAAGTATGCAGTATAAGGCTCCCATGCCTTATACTCTGCTGCTGTTTGTGAAGTGAGGTGTTCAGAAGGGTTTACTTCTGTGACATCATAAGAAAAGAAGGAAACAGAAATATTTTAATTAAAATTTAAAGCCCCTGAGTGCTGTAGGAAAATTTCATCAAACCATACGCCAATAGGCAGGACAGAGTGCAATCAAACAGAAGATTACTTACATACCCTCCTATGATCGTCTGATTTATAAGTTTAAAATGGGAGACTCACATCTTCCTGGCTGGCTTTCCATCAGTATTGAAAAAATGGACTTTTGGAGGAGGCACGACACATATTATATGCTTCTCTGTGTGACATCAGAAAAAGAGACTGGAAAGGGAGGAACTCACTGCTTTTAAGTCTGTTCCATTTAAGTTTTTCTCTTCTGCTTTTTAAACACTTAAAGAACAACTCAACCCTCAGACATAATGATGCTTATTAAAAATAAGTACCCTTGCTCAACAAACACCAAGAATGTCCAGTATACTAATGAAACCAGCAAGGTTCAATAGGTTTTTTTGCTATATAGGAAGAAAACTTCCTCCCTGAGATTTGACCTATGCAGAGTGTCCAATTATCGGCTGGCAAATGTGTATTACCTTTCAAAATTTCATTTCACTGGAGTGCTATCAAACCCATTGCCTGACAGGTTTTGTGAGATCTACTGTGGAAGCAATTCACATCTAGATCAGGTCCTAAATTTTACTAAGTAGAAAACAAGCAATTTTCCACTCTATTAAATTGTCAATGTAAATAGTATTTTGGCAGCAGGTTATCACAGAGTTCCAAAATACTTTCTCTGCAATCCATGCTTTAAATTTAAAGTGACATGCAAGCTACAACTCTAAGCTACATAGAAAAAAAGTACAGGTTTTCTTACCATATAAGATACAACACATTTGTGGGTTCACAGATGGACAGTGACTATTCCTAAATAAATTTATCATGCTATACCAATTTTGAAACCTGATAGCCTAAAGTTAGGGTTCTGTTTTGATATTTACATCTACAAATCACTAAATACATCCTCTTGTACCAAACTGCTGAGCATGCGAAATTTTAATTGAAGAAAAATGCTGAGGATTTTGAAAACTAAGACTTAAAATAGCTTTTTTCAGTAAGTAGGTACAACATACAGTGCAGAACAATTAAATATGTATAAGCCTAACTTTAAGTACCTACTTTGAAATCTTTGGCTAATATTTTCTAACAAAAATATATGATTTGTTCATTTAACATTCTTTAGATTAAAGTGAAAATGAGGAGATAATATTTCCATTAAACTGGTTCTCAAATATGATTATTTCTAACAGTCTCATATCTATATTAATTGGCTGTTATATTTTAAAGCTTACTACAAACATTGACAAACTTGTGTTTTGCAATAGGTACACAGGAAAGCAAATCTTTTGAGGCTTAGATTCTCAAAGATAGCATAGGATGGAACTAATATAAGAGAAAGGACAAAGGAAAAAAAAAACCAAGCCAAAACAAACAGAAAGATGGGGTTTATATATTTGGTTTCTGAAAACTATTCATCTGATTTAGTATTGAATCCCTGATTGAAGATGGTGACACATGTAATTTTGATCAAGGGTTGACACTGATCAGTTAAATTCTATTTACTAAGGGCCACAAGTCATTTCTGCAAAGTATTGCATGAACAATACACCATCTCTAGAGTATTCTGCTTCTATCTCTTCTACAGATACGCATGAATATAATTTTTTCCTGGACATGTATTCTTTTATGCCTTTTTTCATCAGGGTTATTTTTTCCCCAAAAAACATACGTAACCAGCTCTGTGAAATCTGGTCAGATGTACAAGGTGGCACTCTTGCTGCACTGGCCAGTTAAGTGCTAAAGTTCAGATAATGACATAAGCTCAGTTAGACATGACAGCTCATGAGAAGGTGGTACAGGGTGATGACAACTAATACAGAGGCTAAGGGTACGGCATGAAGTGCAAGGCAGGAGTGGGACAGTATGAAGCCACAGCAGTTCTTGGGGGCTGTGCAGTTAAGCTGGAGAGGAAGTTCTGCTTAGGATTGCACTATTTGTGACAAGATAGAGGCCAGGGGAAGCAATTTACATTGCTTCCCACACTGTCATTTGTATCCCACCTTGCTGATTTTTGCTTCTGGTGACCCAAGACAAGCTGCTATGATCTACTTGAGCTGGTTGGTGCCCTGTGACACAGAGAGCAAGTAAGATTTCTGATGCCAGTTAGTCCTCTGCTAGGCTTCTCTTATCTTCTTCATCTGTGTCTTCCATCACAATGTCCTTCAGACCATGAGCCGCATCTGGAAACTTGAAATCCATAGGAATGAATTTAGATAGGTGGTTCCTAGATATCAGTGCTACCCAGCATTTGCCAGGAATCACACCTTCATATAATAGCCTCTGCTCTGATGTTACTTAAAATGTTTTCCCTGTAGGAAAAAGGTGAGATGTCATGGAATATAGAGGTAAATAAGTGGATTATCAGGAAGTTTTTACCAAACTGGCCTCCACAGGGAAACAGTATAAACAGGGAGCTGAGGAACGAAACAGTAGGAAGACAAGGATTTTGATATGAGAAGTTGATTTGAGGGTACTGACAGCAGGTCGATGTCTTATCACATCTGCTCTCTATCATCTTTGAAAGGTCATGGAAACGTGGAAAATACTCCTAAAGTTTGGCGGAAGGCAAATATTGTAACATCAAAAATCCAGGGAACTGCATGCCATTCTTTGGTCTTGGGAAAATCATGGAATGAGTCCTCTGGGAACATATTTGTGAGCACAAGAAGGATAATAAGGTAACTGGGAACAGTCAACACAGATTTACCAAAGGTAAACCATGACTGACCAATGTGATTGATTGCCTTCTGTGATGATATCAGGGAATGATAACCCAAGAGGTGCTGGAAATGGAGTCCTTTGCCAGGCAGGGAGTGTGAGACCTAACAATGCCCTCAAGGCCCTGACATCTTCTTTCTCTCAGTCTGCTTTATACACCAAGATTAAATACTATTCTCTATCTGTGCTTTATATTCTCTTTGATTGGTGACTCACTCACCAATTAATTTTTAGTTCAAGAGGTCATAGTAGTTATGCAGTTCCATTTTGCTTATCTGCTATTAATAAAGAGCGAGCCTCTGTAACATAGTCTATAAGGATAGTTCTCAGTATTGTTTCCATAGGCAAGACTCAATTCAAGTTTGGAAAAAAGAGATATTTATAAATACTTTTGTTTTTTTTCCTTTTATGCTCACACCACTGCTAAATGGATCTGATTAACTTTATGTGGGATAATTTTTTATTTTTTGTTTGTATTGCATTTTAACAACCCATTTGTACTTATTGATTCCAGTAACTTACCATTCTTCAGTTTCTCTATGCTGCTGTAGATGCAAAAAATGCAACACAGAATGTTAATGCTGTTTAAAAAAAATTAATTGTATCCTTTTCATTGAGAGCAAATAATAAGATGGAAAGAGGGCCCATGTTGCGTGCATGAACAAACATTTTGCCAGCTGGAACAATGAAAATGTTTACAGTATGTTCACAATATGATTTATTGGAATTTACAGCTCTGGGATGGGTACATTCTCTAAGGTACTAGATTGCCTGGAGCCTACACACTTCTCCATGTTCTTAAATCATTTCCAAACTACTTTTAAAGTATATTAGATATATTTGCTAAGCCTTCTTGTTCTCTGACAGCCAGAACCACAAGCACAATCTGTGTAATCTATGTGAACAGATGGATGTTAAAAACAAAAAGGAAAAAAAAAAGCTTGTCCATGTGAATTCACCGCAATTTATTGACCAATGACTTGTAGGTATGACAACATTCTAACACTTTGATATTGCTGAGAGTAATGCCTACTTGAAAGAGAATTTTTTGAATGCACAATATGTCCAGAAATAGTATATTTATTTTCGTGAAGAGGCAGTGCTCTTAAAGGATGATTAACTGACCATGAGATTCCTGTTGTGAAGTAAAGCCTAGATTCAGAATAAATTAAAGTGCATACACTAACACAGTTCTTGCCCTAAACAACCTACCCTCTTCAAAAAACATGGGTGGGGCACATTTTAAAAAACAGCATTTTACAGCATTTATATCATTTTCAGCACTCAAATTCTACAGTGTTTTAAAACAAAGTTCTGAGGTCATGCCTACACAGAAGGGGGTAGACTAACATGACCTAGAAACAAGACTTATTATTTGGGCAAAATAATGCACTAGTGCGGTTATGCAGGTTTGAAAACAAGATTTTGAAATGTTGGTCTTCAATTATAAGACTTTTAGCAAATCTGCTCACTAATGCACAAGAATAGATATAAATATATAATAAATATATCTTATTAATGGTCATAACATTTTTGTACTCTGTGGTACGCATTCAAAAACATGAAAAAAACATTTGACTAATTACAGAGATCAAAAGCAAATACAAAAATTGTAGTTGCAAATATTTGCAATATATAAATTTGTCTTACTTGCTTGTTTCTTTTCTGTAATGCAATATCCATTTTTCTGGATAAAATATAATTCCTAATAGTATTTCTAACTTTGCAATATATATACCTGGCATATTTAGAATAGAATCATTTAGGTTTTAATAGATGCTTAAGATCTTTGAGTTCAACTGTTAATGTAGCACTGTCAAGTCCGCTCCTAAACCATGTCCCTAAGTGCCACATCTGCACTGTCTTTTAAATATCTCCAGGGATGGTGACTCAATCACTTCCCTGAGTAACCTGTTCCAGTGCTTGAACACCCTTTTGGTTAAGAAATTTTTCCCCTTATCTGGTCTAAACCTTCCTGGCACAACTTGAAGCTGTTTGTTTCCTTTTCCCATCCCTTGTTACTTGTGAGAAGAGATCAACACCCTCATCAGTACAACCTCCTTTCAAGTAGCTGTAGAGAGCAGTAAGGCCTCTCCTTAGCCTCCTTTTCTCCAGGCTAAACAACCCTAGCTCCCCAAGACCTGTGCCCCAGAACTTTCACCAGCCCATTGCCCTTCTTCGAACACATTTCAGCTCCTCAATGTCTTTGAGGGGCCCAAAACTGAACACAGCGTTCAAGGTGTGGCCTTACTAGTGCGAAGTACAGGGGGACAATCACTTCCCTAGTCCTGCTGGCCACGCTATTTCTGACACAAGCCAGGACGCTGTTATTTCGCTGTGTTCCTTCATTACGTTTCGTTCCGCTAGCTTTTATGGCACATATAGATCTTCCCAGTGATGACTTTCATATTTGTGTCCAGATCACGGATTAAAAATATTAAGTAGCAGTAGTTCAGGCCCTGTGGAACCTGTTTGAAGTACTCTCTTTTGCTTATTGTTTCCTTCAGCTGACAGTTGTAGAGTTTTAACAGTTACACAGTTTTTAATTAATTTACCGATGACCAATCCATTTCCTAGTCATTATCATCCGCAAAAGTTATCCTAGATGCACTTTAAGAAAACATTATGTTCCCTTTTTCTTTTATAGGTAAATGTGTCCCAATTCTTACACAAATCACTATACAGCTTACTGTAACTGATCATCATATATGTTTACAACTTGAGGTAGTCTACACTTCATAATGCACAATGCCTGAAACAATGCATAGTGAAAAAAACAGAGCATTTAAGGTTTACACACTGCTCATTATTATAACCACTTTGCCATAAAGAGGCAGACTTTAGCTACAAGAATAATCCAGGTGTAAGCTGTGATGATATCTGAATTCTTAAAGAGCACCATATCTTTGTTTGCTATTCTCCTTCCCTGTCATCTGAGTTACATCACAGTAGCTTGAAAAGCAACTATAAATAAAGATTTACAGAATTAGGTCTTTCATTGCTTCTCATCAGTTATATTTGCTCTAGAGTAACTGGTAACTGTGATCTAAGTAATTGTGTTCTGTATTTCATTGAAATTATTTAAGTCAATATTCCTGAGTACTGAAAGATAAGGCATAATTCTAATGTACTAATAAATTTGTTTCACTTTTAGTTCCTGTGTCCAGTTTTAGTTCACAGAACTCTATCATAATTATGCAGCTACACAGACAATTTTTGTTATGGTGAAATGGTTAGTTCAGAAATGATTGATAACCTATTCAGTGCTTAGCATCCATGTGGTAATAAGAAATTTGAATATTTAGTTCTTGATTTTAGAAAAAAACATGTATTTCATGCATTTTGTATGAGTATCATCTATTAATTCTTATTTTTTAGCTCTTTAAGCAAGTAGGTATAGCATGAATAAAATACAAGATTCTAGTAATTCCTACTTGTATTTACATATGCACCTCTGTCAGCTATAGTACTTCAAATAGGCTGGCATTTTCCCCGAGCAGAGATTTGATGTGAAATCCAACTTGTGACTCTACCGGACGTCACCTCTCTGGACTTCTGTTAGGCCTTTGACATAGTTCCCCATAGCATCCTTCTCTCTAAACTGGAGATATGGATTTGATGGATAGACTGGTGGATGAGGAATTGGCTGGATGATCGCATTTGTAGTGTAGTGGTCAATGGCTCAGTGTCCAGATGGAGATCAGTGACAAGTGGTGTCCCTCAGGAGTCTGTACTGGGACCAGTACTGTTTAATACCTTCATCGATGTTATACTGGGTTTAAGAGCAACCTCAGCAAATTTGCAAACACCACCAAGCTGAGTGGTGTGGTTGACATGCCTATAGAGTTGGCATGTCATCTGGAGGGACAAGCTCAACAGGTAGGCCCAAGTGAAACTCACAAGGTTCAACAAGAATGAGTGCAAGGTCCTGCACCTGGGTTGGCACGACCGTCAGTATCAGTACAGGCTGAGGGATGAAGGGATTAACAGCAGACCTGAGGAGGACTTGAGGATACGGGTGGATGAAAAACTGGACATGGTCTGGCAGTGTGCACTTGCAGCCCCAAAAGCTAACTATATCCCCAGCTTCATCAAAGGAAGTGTGACCAGCAGGTTAAGTAAGGTGATTCTGACACTCTGCTCTTGTGACCAACAGGTTAAGTAAGGTGATTCTGACACTCTGCTCTTGTGAGACCCCACCTGGAGTACTGTGCCCAACTCTAGAGCCCTCAGCATGGAAAAGACATAGACCTG
>JANHGB010018197.1:0-27097 GCA_026283785.1 Coracopsis vasa | reverse complement strand
GGAGCATCCACAGCTTCCCTGGGCAACCCATTCCAGTGCCTTACAACCCTAACAGTAAAGAATTTCTTCCTTATATCCAATCTAAACTTCCCCTATTTAAGTTTGAACCCGTTACCGCTTGTCCTGTCACTACAGTCCCTAATGAATAGTTCATCTCCAGCATCCCTATAGCCCCTCTTCAGATACTGGAAGGCTGCTATGAGGTCATACATGTCCTCATGTATGTATGCATACTGTCCTGCATGACATCCTTGTTTCTGAACTGCAGAGGCATGCACCGGAAGGATGGACCACCCAGTGGATAAACAACTGGCTGGATGGCTGCACACAGAGACATGTGGTCAATGGCTCCATGTCCACGTGGAGACCAGTGATGAGTGGTGTCCCTCAAGGGTCAGTGTTGGGACTGATCTTATTCAACATCTTTGTTGGTGGTGTGGACTTTGGGATTGATTGCACCCTCAGCAAGTTTGTCGATGACACTTAGTTATGTGGTTTGGTTGATACACTGGACAAAAGGGATGCCATTCAGAGGGACATTGACACACTTGCGAGGTGGACAACTGCAACCTCAGGAAGTTCAACAAATTTTTAGGAATTTTTAGAAACTTTGCAGAAAAGTTTTTGAAAGTTCACAGTAAGAAGGTGAAGATTCCATCTGCTTAGGCATAGCTGAGGAAAGTTATATTCAAAGGACACATTTGCCACTTCTTCCACTTCCATGTTGACTTCAAACTTAACTAACCTGTTTCTGAAATATAAAGCTGTATGTACTGAGAAGTATTTTTCAGGAAAGTATTCAAATACTAGAAGTACTGGCTGGCTGGCCAATATTAATATTTCCCATGTGATAATAAGAAATTGCTCAATTGTAAAAAGTCCTTAGCACTGTGACAAAAGACTCTGCCAAAAAAGTCAGTTAAGAGTACCCTCCATTCTTCACTCAGCCTTTCTTCCAATAGCAATAGATTTAAAACTGATGTTCAAGGAAGAGGAGGGGGTGAAAGGTGAATGCAGGGAAATAGCAGGTGAAAGAAAAAAGGAGGTGCATGGGGGAAGGTAGAAGCAACCCTAACCCAAATGCACACACTTTGTAGTAGATTATTATGAGCAAAATTTTGATGCTGTATTTATGGGCAGTGTTCTATCTGTATCTAAATTTGGAAAACTATTAGGTACTGTGTTGTCCGTTCAGCAGACACTCTGGGGGATCTCTGTACTATACTGTCCTGTATGCAGTCAAAATTCCCAGAACAAATCAAAATAATTTTCTTCATGGATGAAAACAATAGAGGAACTATCTTGGTTCTTCAAGGGAAATATGCCTTGTCTTCTAGTGTTCATCACTCCCCTTACATATGTAGCACCACAAATGAATATTTTGGAGTTGTCAGTCATTGGCATGATTTAAGTCTAGCCAGTAACTCAGAACCACACAGCCACTCGCTCACTCCTCCCGCTTCTTCCTCCCTCTGCTCCCGAAGGGATGGGGAGGAGAATTGAAAGAATGTAACTCTCATGGGTTGAGATAACAAAAGTCCAGAAACTAAGGTATAACACAAACCACTGCTGCTACCACTAATAATAATAATGATAAGGGAAATAACAAGGGAAGAGAATATGAAACTAAAAAGGGAAGGGAAAAAAAGCAACAATAAACACAAGTGATGCACAGTATAATTGCTCACCACGTGCCAAGCGATACCCAGCCCGAGCCGAGCAGCGATCTGGACCTGCCGGGTAACTGCCTCCAGTTTATACACTGGGCATGACATGCTGTGGTATGGAATACCCCTTTGGCCGGTTTGGGTCAGGTGTCCTGTCTCTGCCTCGTCCTGGCTTCCTGTGCCCCTCGTCACTGGCAGAGCATGAGACTAAAAAGTCCTTGGTCAGAGTAAACATCACTGAGCAAGAACTAAAAACATCGGTGTTATCAGTGCTGTTCTCAGACTGAAGCCAAAACACAGCACTGCACCAGCTACTAAGAAGGAGAAAATTAACTGTTACAGCTGAACCCAGGACAATTTCTAACAGCTGTGAAGGAAGGCAATAAAGAATTTGAGATATATATTACCTTAAGATGAGATGCTGCTTGGCTTCAAGACCCATTGCAAATGCTTTCAGACTGTGAACTTTTCTGATCATTGCTCTTGCACTTTACTGTGATTGAATCCTGATCCTTGTTCAGATTCACATTCCATAAGTGAGCAAAAGTTTCTCTATGTCTATTGCACTCAATTTCTTTACCAAACTATCATCCTTCTGCAGATTGAGCCCCAGCTTAATATGTATAGCCAAGTTATAAATCACTAAGAAGCTTTACCATTCCAATGGTATTACATTTGTAATACATGCAAAACACGCACTGCCTCACAAAACATCAAAGGAAGTCCTGAGCACAAACTTACAATGAAAAAGGAATCCTTGCTGTCACATATGCTAGACCCAACCTACAGTACAAGCTTTTATCAGTAACTCACACTCTCTGCAGCATAGCTTTGCACACTTCTTCACTTACTTTTGCATCGAACCAGTTTCTTCCGCTGAAAGACTACACTACCCCAAACAAAACCCAAAAACACTCCTTCACCAGTACAGAACTGCCCACCTTACCATTCCATGCCAGCATAGCCAGGGCAGGACGTCCCTTACATCCCTTCATCTCCTGGGCACGTGGGGAGTTAGCAGCAGAGGGTAAGGCAGCTGGACCGTTCCTCCCTTGCTGGCACCAACGGATGTGACACGTGTTGCAGCTTCCCGCTGGCACCATCAAATCCTGATGGATTTTCTTCAGGATGGTTACTGTCCTTGTGAAATTCTTTTTAATTGTGCTTTCTAGGGGTCTTTGTGACAAAAAATACCTCAACCACCTTCTCTTGCATTCTAGTAACTGTATTTTCTTACTTGCCTCTAACTCTCAAGTATGGCTTTAAGTAAGACTACAGCTAAAATGAATTTCTTGATGCTTCAGGGGGGGATTCCTGGGCACTGTGGTTTGGGGGCAGGTGAGCTGGGGATGGATGTGGATTTCATACAGGGTAAGAAGAGGGGAAGGGCAGGGGATGCTGCCCATACTGGGCAGTGCTGAGAGCTGCAGCAGTCCTGCTGGAGCTGGAGATGGGGTGGAAGATGCACCCTGGGAGCATCGCAATTCACTGCTGCTGCTGGCCTGAGGGATGCAGATCCACAGGGAAGGAAGTCTTTGACACCCAGACAAAACAAGGAAGGAAAAGCGAAGTCTTGTGTAAGCTGTGCCTTTGCTATTCCTGGCAACTGGTAACTACATTTCTCCTGCACTGCTTAATGACTCCCAGATATTTCACACCTCTCCTTCCGTTCCTGAAGTTTCCTGTCTCAAAGTGGTGACTGGCTGTTCACAGGCAAAGATCAAAAGAACCCTGGTTTAAAGCAGATGGTTTATTTTAAAAGCATATCTGGCTGTAACGTTAAAAAAAAACCCCAAACACTGCAATAGTTCATAACAGCACCATGTGCTTGGCGTCTGCATCCGAATTAAAAGCTTTTGCAACACTTCAAGTCATACCCCTCCAGAAAGCACACTGAATGTTACCTGTGGTATGAGGCTAAAAGCGAGGCATCCTCTCTCCCTCCAAAAAGCACAACTTTTAATGAGCAACTTCTCTTTGCTTCTGTGTGACTCAGCTGCACGCACAGGACTCATAACTGTTCCCAAATCAGTCGGAATTAGTCTCAACTGGCTGACGTGCAAGCAGGGGAGACACACGCTTGACAGTGAAGACAAGTCCCCTGGCTTGATCACCGATCTGAGCAGGGTTCCACAAGGAAAATGACCGAACACCTGAAGCTGAACACAATACCAAGCTGCATAGCAGGAATTGTATTTCTTCTTGCTGGCTAGAACTGTAAGTTAAAGAAGAAAAAATAAGTTAGGCTGAGTTTCTCTTCCTGCAAAGGCAGGATGTCATCTTACTACAGAGGAAATACCACGTATTAATAGAACTCTTCTCTTGATGTTACCGAAAGGTCAAGCATTGTTTGTTGGTGCTAGGAGACAGCTCAATCCCACCAAAGACACGTGTGCCTTCCTGTGACAACCACAAACCTAATAGCGTGTGTGGGTTTTGCCGAGTTTTGTTTGGGGGAGCGGAAGTTGGGGTTTGTTTGCTTTTATTTTATGGTTGCTGTTTCTAGAAGGTCTTGAGAGTTAGATCAAGTCTAAATAACATTAGGCACATAGCTGGAATCCCAGCTTTTCCTATTTTGTATTTGACACATTGTATAATACAGCATATTCCATAAAAATTAGTACCAAATTGAAAAATCAGGTGGGTATACACTGTAAGAAGAACTAAGCAAAAAGTACATGAATGATGCAGAGAAGCACTTACTTGAATGGTAGTTCCTGGGATCAAGCAACATTCCCAGCAATACGATGTCCAACCAGGAAATTTTGTAAATTCTAGGAAGTATAAAACCCGCATGACTTTTTTTATATAGTGTAACTGATAAAAATGCCCAGAGATCTATTTATTGGACTATATTTGTAATTAATGTTTCAAATCTGCATTTGCAGCTGAAATTCCAGTATTGATAAATCATGGATGTGTCTTCCATTAGCTGATAGGTTGGACACTGTCATACTAGAAACTGTCACCATTTGCCAGACGGATTTTCACTCTTCATCTTGGGGCATTATCCTGCAGATACAGGTTTGCATTGCCAACAGTAACCAAGTACAGCATTTGTGTAAAGAAATTATTGTCACAGGGAGGAGGGGATCATAGAATCATAGAATCAGAAAGTGGTTTGGATTGGAAGGGACCTTAAAGCTCCTCCAGTTCCAACCCTCCTGCCATGGGCAGGGACACCTTCCACCAGACCAGGTTGCTCGAAGCCCCGTCCAGCCTGGCCTCAAACACTGCCAGGGATGGGGCATCCACAGGCAGTATTCCTCACAGTGTTGATACGCTGCTCAGATCAGCCCCGCACAGCCCCCAGCCAGACAAGTACCAGCTGGAAGCTCTGTAACCAGGTTAGCGTGGCACAAAGCCCAAAATAATAAGCCCTATTTATTAGGTCTTCGGTACTCTGCCTGAGGTTAAGCCTGCCGTGACCTCGATAGTAGAAGACAGAACAGCTGGGGGAATAATCCCGCTGAACCCAAAGACAGGAGAATAAGATCATCCCTCAAATTCGATTTGCAGAGCAAAAGAGCTGAGATATGCACATGACCTCCTGCACAGGACAGCTGGGAAGTGAGGCTAAAGAGAGCAAATACAGACCTGATTGCCTCACCCTGAAAGAAGTTCAGAGAACCACCAACAAAACAGCCACCAGTAAGGCAACAGGAGCACAAAGGTGGTACCCTCAGTACAGGAGGCTCTTTGAGACGGAGATTCCCAAGGATTTACCAGAGCTTTTCCAGTACCGAAAGATACATCCATAAATCCAGTGATGAGAAACCCAGAGATTTCAGGAACTACAAGAGGCCAAGAGCAAAATGAGGTGATGAAAATACGCAGGCTGATAACAAAGGCTGAAATATGCATAAAGCGAAACTATTTATGAATGAAGGGAAATGTTCTCAGAAATGATATTGAATGTAACGGCATTCCAGGACAGTGCTTGACACTGGTTTGTGCGCATCCTCTCAAGCCTGTATCTTCAGGTGTATTACTTATGGGAGCTGCAGGAATAGTAGCAATGGGGTAAAAAAAGGAAAAGGCAGATGGAAAGACCGAAGTCTGCTGTGACCAGCAAGATAAAACCTTTACAGAATTAGAGCAGCGTTACGTATTTCACAGCCATTTGCTTTCAAAAGGCCGAAGTCCGCACCTGATGCAAACGACACACAAATGCTGCCCATTTTACCTGAAACAGATGCTTGGTTTCCCTTTTGCTTAAGCAGCAAATAAATTTGACCAATCTAAGCACAACGTGGACTTGAAGAACCACAAATGCTGGTTCCTGATGGAGAGGAACAGGGGTCTATGGATGCCTGATGGGTATCAGAAGGTCTCCAAACCTCCAGGTGATCTGCCACCACATCTGATACACCACTAAAGTGCCTGAAAGATACACAAATTACTGTGTATGCAGTAAGTCTGATTTCGTGAGGAGGTCAGGAAATCAGGACAGGAAGGTCCTTGATGCCCTCAGGACCTGGGCAAATGTCACCTGGAAAAGGTAATGGGGAGTTGGAATCCTCATCGCCTCTCCTGGTTCTTATACTGGGGGTGCCCTGCACTGGCTCAGGGGCATCATGGTAAGCTGGATTTCACCTAGGTGCCCTTCTGTGGTCCCCACCTTTTCATTCATATACACATCCTGCTCCGCCTGCCCCCTGCCAGCAGCGTGAGGAGGATGCTCAATGTGTTGTTGGATATTTGCTGCTCTCTAAGCTTTACGGTCATTGTCTTCCAGCATTGCAGAGTCTTCTGATACTCACCATTGGTACGACACTGAGGGCATCCTCCCGTGCGGGTGAGAGCTGCCCAGCTCCTCCTCTTGGATCAGCCCAGCAAAACCTGTTTACATGTGCTGTATGCCTCTTGGTCATCCCCACAAAGCCTGCTGGCTCTTCAGCTCTCCTCTCTCCTTGGCCTCTCCCATCCACACTGTGCATTAGTCCTGCTGACACTCCTGTGGGAACACCTCTGCTCTCTCCTGCCAATCCACAACTAAAAAGCTTCTCTCATCTGCTCGTAATTCAGTTATTTTTCACCAGCTTTGATATCTGTGATGGTGACAGATGAAACCGAACCTGCCTGAGCTCCATATGAATTGCTGCTGAAAGACCATTTCCTATCCCAGCAGTCTGATTGTATCACCCTTTTCCCTATCTATCTCCTCCTTGGGCTCCTTCACTACATGTCAAATATATGCGATTTCCTATCACTTTCAAGGCCTTTCATTTATTGCCAGCCCCTACCACCCACCACTCAGCACAGCCTGAACCTGCTGACTCTGCAAGGGCCATCCTGCCAGCTCCTTCACCCCATTACTGAACTTTGAAGCAAATATACTCATGCTTTTCATGTGCCTGCTCCCATGCTTGCAGAAACTCCCCTTGCATGTACACAAAACAACTTCACTGTGCTCCTTCATATGTTCCTTTGAAAAACTGCCTTTAAAACTAAAAAAACCCACCTTCCCCTATTTTTTGGGCTACTGATGAGTTGACATTAAAACCTATTATAGAATCATAGAATCATTTAGGTTTGAAAAGACCTTTAAGGTCATTGAGTCCAACCATAAAACTAACACTGACAAGTCCACAAAACCTATTCCCAAAGTAACTTAGGGCAGAATGCACCCTTAGAAAGACATTTGCATGCTTGTCTGAAGCCTGAAGGTGACCAGCACTGCCTCTCTGATTTCTTGTACTGCCTGCCTGTATCTACCAGCCATCTCTTGTCCTTGATGTAGTTTACGTATGCTTTGAGACAAAGACAGATTCCTTCTAGTTGTGTGTTTAGATGGTATCTAGCACAGTGAAATTCTAGTCTAGTGGTAGGGCTTCCAGAAATTATAGTAATAATACAGCAGCAACAACACTAATAAGTTAAGAATTTAACCCAGGACTTATGTACTCTGTGGTACAATGGGACCAAAAGCCATGGCATGCTGCAGCAGCTTCAACATCTGGGGGCAGTAACACTGAGATGTAGTCATTTCTCTTCCTCTTCTACAAGCTCTCCATAGAAACATATTTGAAAATACCAATTAACATGAATGTTGTGGATCCCATTTTTATTATTTGCAAGAAAAGACTGCTTTATTATACATTTAAGAACAGACTTCCTCCACATCCTGCTCCTGTAGTATGACAGGTTGAAAAACCTCCTTTCTTTACCTTATCCCAGCTCTCATTTTCAGACCCCCTTCTGACTTCCCAATCAACACAAATGTGTAGGGCTCCCCATCCATCGTTACATTATTTCTTGTCTGCAGGCAGGAGTCCAGCTCTGCTCTCACTCTCCTCCAGATTCTCTATTCTACCACTCCGTGAGGATGCACAGAACATGGGTAGTATGCTAAAACTGGAGATGAAGAAGCACTGGCAAAGAGAGAGAGAAACCAAACCTGATTATTCCAAATCTGTTGAGAGAAAGAGACCAAACAGTACCCCAAAACAAACAAGGAAAACCAACATTTTGGAAATAAACCCCAAATTGCATGGCTGTGGAGGTGCAGGGCTCACGGGAGGCCAGCTGATGGGAAGGAGGTCTCAATCAGAGCAAGGGCTGGATGTTCCCTTCTTCATGGGAGCCTAACCTCTGCAGGAAGGCTTTGGAGCAAGAAGCAGGCTCCACATCCGATATACCACCCAAAAAGGGTTAACTGGATCAAACAGGACTGAAACAGAGGGCAACCAGCTAAGACGCCGAAAGAACCCTTTCAGCTATTTTGTCCCTTTGCAGTGTCTGATCCCAAAGGTCAGCAGTGCCATGTGGCTCCTCCTAGCAAGACACAGCCCTTTACATTTGCCTGTGGCACACAGGAGAAGTTCCCCAGCCCTTCCTCCGGCTGCTAACACGCTAACAAGCTGCAGTTCCCCTGCTCAGCTCAAGCCAGGCACTGCCACGAGAGAGTAGGTGGGTTTTTTGTCAGAAGCAAGATCCAGTCACTCCCATAATTTCCACTACTGAGGCTTTCAAGGAGCTGTACCGGTACAGTTCCTTGAAGTTAAAGTGCCTCCTCAAATGATGAGGAGGGTAAACTGGGAGAGGGTTGTGAGAATGGATGTTTGACACAGAGGAAAAACAGGAAGGGGCAAAAGCAAAGTGGGGAAAGCTTTTCCCCCCAGCAGACACTTTGAGCAGAAGGGTCTGTGCACTCCCACACAATGCCTCGCCTGCTCCAAATGGCTAGACGTGGGTTTTGGTGCACTTGGGAATCTCTGAAGGATTTTAATCATTGCACATTATGGGAAGGGCTGCTCAGCATGTGCTCTGTGTAGCGTTTAAAATGTGGGAGACTTTTGTCTTGCAGAATACTACATATTGAGCTTGCTGGTTGAGTTGGTCTCTGGTTGCTCCTGCATTTCCACTGTGTGTATCAGCTCTGGTGCCCTGTTGAGAGTCTCTTCCCAAGACTACTTTGTACCATAGATGGGAATGGCATCATGCCAAGGAGTGCATTTTTGCTTGCACTCCACATAGGGGACTATGGAGTGCTTTTTTTTCGAATAGTAATTTTCTATGCTTTAGAGCACTTGGACTATGGCAACATATGGGCCTCCCTGCACAACTGGATGTTATAAGAACAAGTCTTTGTAAGGGAAAAAATAGTGTTGTATTGGCAAAGAAACAGACCAAGTACTATGCCAGAGCCTGGGACAGAGATATCAAATTAGGCAGCTACTGAATGAACTGCAGCTACAGTGAAATGGAGAGAAGAAAAAAAGAAGTAAAATCTCATCAATGAAAGACCCAATAAATAAAAAACAGTGGGTGTCAGCTGGAGTGCACATAAAAGCTAAAATCCAGAGAGAAATGAACCACAATTAGCCGAGAAGACTGAAGATAGACATGTGCTTTCTATTTTAATGTCCACAGTGAGAGCAAGTGTGAACATCTGTTTCCCATGGCCATCAGGAACTGGTAATGGTTCTCCATCACTGGTGCTGAAGTCACTCTGCCTAGCACTGGGCAAGAAGCAAGAGCCCAGATCCTCAGTGATCTTGGGCCGGGCAGGAGCAACAAGCACACCACAGCAACTGAGTCCCCAGATTCAAGCCATAGAGATCAGATCATACCAGTTTGGCACGGCTTGCTGAAGACATCTGTCTCTCACTTTCATTACCATTATGAGGTCCTTGCGAAATGTTGAATCGTCTTTCCTTGCTGCTGTGATTAAATGAACAAAGGCAGAAGAAAGCTCCTTAGGGATCTCTGTGGATTACTGACTGCTCTACCCGTACTCTGACAGGTGGCTGTAGTAAAGCATCAGAGAAATATTTTGCCTGTTCAGCAAGCTACTAACCCAACTGCCTGAATTCACACATATGCCAGAGTCCAACCACATATCTCTTTGCTATGCTAAGTGAGGACCATGCATTGCCTCGCTGCCTGAACCCCTTATTGTTATGTGGGCAGTTTAAGTGAGCCCCTATTGTAATGAATTTATGTGCATTTTTCCCCGTGTTTCATTTTTTGAATATTTAGTATTGCATATATGGGAGGTATCTAAATGGTCACCTCAGTCCCATGTTTATTCTCAGGAGGGATAAGAGTGCACATACTGGCAGATTGCTTTGTCCTCCAGTCTTTCATGATACACTCTTGTGGGTCCTAGATCAGAGGCTATACAGATTGTTCCAGCTTCAGCCCTTTGACGTCCAGTTCCATCAGCTCTCGATCCATTCCTCACATGTATCTAAAGCCCTATCCTTCTGCACATCTAATAATCTGTGAAGATGAGAGGAAGATCAGTATCAGCCTGCAGTGGCTGATGATGAGGCCTTCATAGGGTTTCACTACCCCATCAGCTATTGCTGCAAATTAAAATTAATATATTTCTATAAAAATAAAGATGGGTTTCTCACACTTGGCACTCCTTTTACTCCTACAGCTGGAATTAGGGCAGCTGCTGGAACCAAAGGAGATGGCCCAAATGAAAGCCTGCTTGTGCAGCTCTTGTGTTATACGGTCTGTGTACCTCTTGCTGAATCTCTTGCTTGAAAGAGATTTTAGTCAATTCGGAGGTAATGGAGACAAACCCACCATTTAAGACCTCAATATAAAGATAGAGTCTGGGATATATTTCTGCTACCTGATGTATACATTTGTTGGAGAGTGAGTTGGCTGCGAATTTAAGACTCAAAAGAAATTAGATTACTTGAGAGGGTACTGTAATTGAAAAGAATAGAAACGTGTGAGCTTGAAACAAATTTATTTACTACCATGGGAGAACTGTAATTGAAAAGAAGAGAAACTCGTAGAGCGGAGCATTTGGAATCGACTTGAGAGGGAGAGAAAGTACGGGGCCTCTGCGCTCTGAAACGAATTTCTTGCTTGATTTGTAGTACCAAACTTTGGAAACATCTATACCAATTAACTTGAAAGTGTACTGTTTTGCCCTAGGGAGTCAGGCATCAATGTGCAAGGATAGAAAAGTATGATACTTTAAGCTTGCTCCTCAGCTTTTACAGAAAGTGGAACGAGGCATTGACCAAGATGCAGGTCTAGATTTCAGGTGCAATGTCACCAAGGTTTTCTTCTCTGACTGTGAAAAGCCCATTTGCACCTAAAATCTATTGGGGTGGTTAAAACTGAATATGCAACATCCTGAAATGGCTTATGAAAACAGAACTATCTCAGAGAGCCCTATTATGTGAGGAAAACAACAGCATCTGGCTAGTACTTGATGGAGAAGTTGGTTTGTTCTTCTTATACCAGAAGAAGATAAAGAGATGGATATCACTGAGTACCATAGAGACTTCTCTAGAAGTCTCAAGAGTTGGGACTGAAGCCTCAACCTGAGTTGGAACTCTAGAATCCACAAGAGTTGGGGATGTTGCTCACACACTTCCCAACATGCAATCCACTTAGTGAGTGCTCTGCATCAGAAAGCACGCAGCAGCCTGCTCCAGGGCTGCAAGCCACAAACCCACCCTGGCACCTTGGACCTTTATGGAACGTCACCATGGGACTTCAAGATGACCAGCAGCTCTTTCACTGTTGTTGCCACTTGCAGCCTCTTTCTGGAATCTATTCAGTACCAAAACCTGGTTCTAGGCTGAAAGCAAGTGAAAAACGGCCTTGCCAGATCTGTGCTTTCTGTGCTACAGACCCAGTGGCTCTGATCACTCTGGAAAACATCTGTGCTGGGTCTTCTAAATTCGCAGGGTTTGCCTCCAAACTCAGCCTAGGAGCACAGGTCTGAGATTGTTTTCTTTCTGCCTCACACATCACTGAATGCATTCAGGACTGTGCAGGGCGCTGAGGGCTTTCGTTGACACCTCTGCAGTCAGTGAGCAGGTGTGATTGATCTGCCAGGTAATAGGAACTTGCAAAAGGAACTAGCTGAGGATGCACAAGATGAGATGAATGCCTTACACTACTTTCTCTTCCTTGCAATACCTCTGTAGAGTAGCCACGAATCAAGTGCAGTTACTGTTTCATTTTGTCATAAGGCTTAGGTCATTATCAGGCTTCAAGGCTGCTTCTCATGGAATTGTGCTCCAGAATACCATTTTTCGTTAAATTTACCTTTTTTTACAGTCAACATTTATTTATTTCTAAGAACGCATTAAAAAATAAGCAGATGCACTGTGTCTGACTCAGGGACAGTCTTATCCAGTATTATGCTTTCCCCAATACAGCTGTATGACCTCTGACAATTTCTACCTAAATGAATTAGGATCAGAGGATTAGAGGATGGGATCACTGGGTAATTCAGGCTGGAAAGGACCTCAGGAGGTCCCTAATGCACCTCCACCCCAAGAAGCAGTGGGATCAGGTCAGGTTGCTCAGGGCTTTGCCCAGACAGTCTTGGAACCCTCCCAAGGACGGAGCCTGCCCAACCTCTCTGGGCAGCCTGTCCCTCTGCCTGCCTGCTGCCTTGCCTGTCCTCGTGGGGGAAAGGTTTCAGTACCCAGCCTGAACCCCTCTCATGTCAGCTCATATTGTTGTACCTTGTTGCCCTGCCATGCATGGCTGCCCTCACTCCAGCCCCTCCCCATAGGCATTGTGAGTTGGCTGTGAGGTGCCTCCAAAGCTGTCTCTGCCCTAGGCTGCCCCAGCTTCTGCTCATGGGCAATGCTCCTTAGTGTCATAGGGGTGAACAGACTCCACATTGTCAGTGTCTTTCTGCATTGGGGGGCACCAAACTGGGCACAGTGCCCAGATGTGGACTGACAACGAGTGCTGGGCACAGGGGACAGCCAATGATGAAGCTCCTGGCTGTGCTCCTGCTGATGCAGCCCCAGATCCTGTTGGTCTTCTCTGCAGTCAGGGCTCACTGCGGCTCCTATCCAGCTCGCTGCCCCAGCCAGAGCACTGGCTTTCTGCACAGGTTTTCCATAGCCCTTGACTGCCTCCCCCCATTAGTCTGTTTCATCATTTTTGAACCTGTTTCTAATTTTGACTTCTACAACATCCTTTGCCAATGAGCTCCACAAATTCAATATACACTGTGTGAAAAAGCACTCCTCTTTATTTGCTGCCTCTGACTGTTTCATTTGGTGACCCCTGGTTCTGCGAGAAACAGTGAATAAATTTTCTTGTGCGGCACACGATTTTATAGAGTTACATCATATTTCTCCTCAATCATCTATTTTCCAAGCAGAGGAATCATATTCTGTGCAGTACTTTTTATGAAGCAGATCTATACAGCAAATTCTAGTTATTCTCTGTACCTCCTTTTCATTTCGACTATAACCTTTGGAGATGAGATGACAGTATATGAAAAGAGGATGCATCATAAATCTGCAGTGTAATGATGCACCCTGTTTTGCACTCCCTTCTTTCCCTAGTAATTACCAAGAGTCTTTTACTACTTAACGCTGAACTGATATTCTCAAAGCACTACCAGATCATTCTTAGGTGGTTAGAGGAAATGGAGAGCCCATCATTATGTGTATGTATGTAATTAAGATTGATTCCCCTGCATGAATTACCGTGAACGTAATAACACCTATTTTCATCTCTGACTTTTTTCTAGTTAATCCATACTGCGAGATCCTCCTGCGACTCTCTGCAGCAGGTTTCAGTTCAGATAACTGGATAATTTTGTATGGCCAACAAACCCTCTCACCTCATGATGGATGCTTTTCTTCCTACATCACTTACGAGTATTTCAATTAAGGTCAGTCACAACATAAATTCACCCATATTCTCTTTCTAGCTTACTTATCCCTACTTTTATTCCCTACTTTTAAAACTGCTCTTAAAACTTTTCTGTATCCTCGTTTCTTCAAAGATTAAGGGCCTTAAGAAGATGCCTTGAAAGAATTGGCTGGAAATGCACCTGGTGAAACAGAATTCCTCCCCCTACAAAATCCAGATGGATGCTTTCCTGTATGTCCTGTTTATCCGTGTGCCTCCTGCTGCTGTTTCTCATTAGCCTGACAACCAGACTGTCTTCCAGAAAGTCAGCTCACCTCCATGATCTCTGAACTGGCCATTTTAAAGAGGTGCTGCATCAGCCAACTCCATCCTGCACAAGGAGACCTCACCTCACCCGCAGGTAACACTGCTGGGATTTGGCACGTCCACCTCTGGAGTCCTTGACTTTCCCTGCCAGAGCCCCAGCTATCAGTTTGGTCTAGATTTTCTTCTACTGGCACATTAATCTGAGACAGATTCATAGGCAAAGAAAGGGTTTGAATTGCCCCAAGGGCCTTTGTAGGATTTTTGCCCTCTAATTCTAAGGAAATCTTTTTGGCCTTCCATGCTGTGGTTTTCCATTTAGTTTGCCAGAGCTTGTCCTTTTTGCACCACCCTCACTGGGAGATGTCTTCCATTTTCTGAAGGAGTTTGTTTATTTAGTTAACTTCTAGTAGTGCTGTTTACTGTTTAAAAACGTGGAAGTGTGGCTTTTTTGGATTCCTTTTAGAGGCCTTTAAAATTCATTTTTCCTTTCATCCTCTGATGCAATGTCCGTAAGGCATCTGAGTCTCATTTGGTACTTTTGGCTGTACCTTTTAACAGCCTTTCAATGGCCTTTATCACTTTCATGTTATTATAATGAGGCACTCTAAAATGCATTTTTTGTGACCACACTGCTCAGAGAAGTCTTGCCTTGCGTTTCCTTACTGATGTGATGATTTCACGCTCATGCCCAGTGTCAGGGGGAACACCTGAAGCAGGAGGGGTTTCTTGAGCTACTCTCCGCTTGGATGAACCTACCAAGAGAATAAGGGAACTGCTCTTAGCCCTGTGCCTTTCACAGCACAGAGAGACCAGTTCATCCTCTCCTTCCTTTGTTTTGCCTTTTGCTAATCTAAGGGCTGCAAATCTTGACTTTGAGCTCGGTACTCAATATGAGACAGAGACAGATTTGCAGCTCCTTCAATTTTTATCACTGTGCAAAAGGAACAAAAATCCCTTTAAATAAAAGAGGATTACTTTTTTTGTTTACTACCCTCAAATTATGTTAGCATTGAATTTTAAAGGTCAAGGCTAGAATAGCACAACTCATCACCACTTTACCTATGATTGCACCAATTTCAGAAGGAGAAATCTAAAATAAATTGCCAAGGGAGATGAAGACCAGGCTGGTGACAGAATAGTCGAAACAAAACAATAAGGCTCGTTGTGATTTTGACTTTATTAGTTTCCCAATTCCTCCTAAAGCTTGCTTCTCCCATTGAACTTAAACACAGATGCTCTGCAAGACAATCCCCTGCACTCAGCCTGTCAGGTCTGACATCCATGCTTGTCACAGGCATGTGCAGCCTTTGCAGATACTGAGGGCATCACATGGACTGTGCAAATAGACACGTTGTCAAAAGTCAGGCATTTTAGAATGTGTAAGTAGCAAATTCTCATGCAGCTCACAAAGAGGTTCCTATTGTCTCTGGGAAGTTGAACCAAAAAATGCTGTCCCTGAAGGCTCCTTCTCTGTGTGTGATTTGTACAATGTTGGGAAATCAGCCGATGGTTGCAAATTGCTTGGCTGTTGAGAGAAGGGGTAAATAGGTGAGGAAAAACTGGCAGATCGAGGACTCTCTACTCAAACAGCTCACATTTAAGAAATACTTCATTAGTATTCTCACATAGTCCAAAAAAGTCGTGTGGTGAATGGCTAAGCACCAGCACAATACAGAGGTGCGCTGCATTTGTGGAGCAGCATGCTTTGGCACTTCAAGAGCAACCATAAAATGTCCATGTGCAAACAGGAATAAAAAAGGTGATAACAGGATTCCTCTCTAAAAAGCTGTTGTTTGAAGTAAAGCAGTGCCAGGCAGGGAGAACAGCTAAAGAGAAGAACAGAACAGCTTAAACAGAGGATGGGTGGCAGGTACAGTCTTTTGTAAGCAGGTTAACACTTCACACTTGCTTAACATTTTACTTTGATCAAATAAACGTGGTTTATGTCCATTTTGAGTTTTGTCTACTAGTAAAGAGATCTCACAGTGATCCAGGAGATGGTGATGTTCCTTACAGAAACAGTAAACTGCTAAATAGGATGGCCTGGGACAAACTAGAAGTGCATAACGTTCAGCACATGTGTTGGAGGACATCATGCAGAGTGATGTGTGATAGCCAAAGGAGAAATATTTCCTCTAACAGCCTCTTTGGAAAAATCTGCTGCTTTGACACAGCTGAGAAGAACATGTTCAATGCTCAGTGAAATGATAAAGAAGTAAAGGGCACATGAAATGGGAGTCCTAATACACTTGGAAGTCTTCACTGCTTGAACCTGCCTTCACCCACAAGTCCTGCTCACCCTCTGCTCAGGCTTTGCCTAGCAAAGAATTCCTGGCATCCAGCCCATGACCCTTGCAAATGTCTCTGATGGAGAGTAACTTACCAGGGAGGGTTTTGTGATTAAAGAGTTCATTTATTGCCTCCTTGACCCTAATCAGGTTGATTTATACCATGAACATGTCTGAAGAGTGTTTGTAGTACCTCTGATTTGTTGATAGTTAATAGCCTGACCTTGCTGACCTTGATATCCACACTATGGACTGGGATGTATTCAAAGCGATCAAGCGCTTTCCTTTGGTTTGAGGGGTTTTTGGTGGCTATTTTTGAAACCCCACTAGATGGCTCAAATATCCTGGCTTGGAATAACCCTGCCCCATGTCAGATAGCTTTAGCACTCTAGTGCTAACAAACTATTATACCATCACTTCTGAACCTCAGCTTTACAAGTAGGATGTATTAGACAAAATCAGAACTGTGCAACACCTCCTGAAGATGGATTCATGTTACTATGTTAGTGTCACTTAATTCTTTCTAGGTCAGCTTTGAATGGCATTTGTGCATTTGCAATGTAGGAACGTCTGGCTAAAAATGAAGTCCTGGACTTTTAAACGACTTGGCATAGCCTTCTGGGCCTGAATGTCAAGTCTAGCTAAATATGTCTTTAGGGATCAGATTTGAGTCTTTGGCCTTCATGTTGTAGTATCAACATCCCTTACGTTTATGTTCCCTGGAGAAAATGGAATGGTCATGCTTTGTCAGTGTGATATTTTACCTCCTAAAAGTTTATGAAGAGGTAATTTCATCAAAAGCAATGTTGTTGTTGTTGGTTTTAATTTTTTATTTGATTACCTTTGAACCTTATGCTGTAGCTATTCACTGTGTATGGACCACACTGCAAAGTACCACAGAATCCACTTAATATCTGGTTCAAACACTGACTTTGAAACTCACTCTAATCTATTCAGACTCAAAAATCTTATTAGTTCATTCTCATTTTCAAATTCTAAATACATTTGGGCCTATTATATCAGGCCACATCTATGGTGACATTGGGGCGGATGGAGTTCTCTGATTCACTGTGTGGGAATTGTGAGCACACTGTATCAGATCTCTGAACTCCACCATTCATTTTCAAATGCTCTGAGCTAGTGGCACTAGGAAGGCTAATTACTGTGCTGTGATCCTAAGTGTGTTACATCAGTCTTAATAATTACATGCTTGATATAAGATTAACATATTGTGAAACATCCTTGTATTAAGATACTGTTTGTGGCAAATGAGGCATCAAATATAACAGCACTTCTCTCCACAATGTTAGAAGGCTGATCTTTTCTCTTTTTCCTATAGGGCATACTAAATCACCGTCTTCATTACTTCAGTGCTGAAGTTATCTGACATTGTTGTGAAGTCAGAGGGCAGCAGGGCTGCATAAAGAAATGGGTAGATTGAATAGGATAGACAGCAATGGTATGAGTTAATTCATTGGGAATGACTCTGTATAAGAAAGGATTTGCCAGTGCCTGCATAGGTTTAGCCTGGATTAAAAATTAAATAACTGGGTTGGTCTCTCTTTTCAATAACAGAAAGTTATTTTACTTACAAGAATTAAAATTAACCATTCTTTAGAGCCTGGCCATAAGATAAGTACTTTTCAAAGCTGCACAACTCTGCTTATGTGTGCTTTTTGTTTCAAGAAGAGCTTTTCTCTTTGCATGCCTGGGTTTGCAGTAGCAAATATCATCACCTTTGTGCCAAAAGGGAAGGCTCAAACTGCTCCTTTGAACGTCTCCTGTGAGCACGGGCACCTGGCACCCATGAACAGCACAGGGTGTGTTGAAGTGCCTGACACCCTGAGGGCTCTGCCTTTCTGCGTGCAGAGAGGTGGCACCTGAGAAGCACGTGCGGAAAGGGAAGCTGTGATCTGTGGCTGAAGGTTTAGGACCACCTGAGCCAGCAGAGACGCTCTCCTGTGCCCATTTACCTACTGAAATAGTGAAACCTGCCCACTGCTTTTGCTCAGAGAGGAGCCCAGTGCCTCGCATACCTACCAGAGGTGGTGGTAGGAACTTTGGCCAGGGGTTGGGGTGGGAACCATCCCCTTTTGGCAGCAATGAGCTGTTACTCTGGCTCACACCATCTGATGAAACCTTACCCCCAAGACAGCTGCAACAGGAGGAATAGCACAAACAAGAACATGGGAAGGAGAAGGCAAAGCAGCTTCTTCCACCTCAGCCTGACTTCTCCTATGGGACAATCAGCTTCAAGAAACTAGTGAGAGGAGAAGAGTAGAAAGAACAACGTTAATGGACACAGATGCCTGATCAAGGGGTAGCACAAAGACAAAGAGGCAGATTGAAGCGCTATGAGCCACCTCTACTGGTGCGTCTTTTCAAAAAGAAGCCATTTGGATCCACGAGTGAAATACAGCTTCCCATACAGAGAGAGAAGGACAAAGGCAAATCCTCTGGGTGACCAAGAGCTTGTGGGACTGCCCAGGACTGCAGCCCTGATGCAAGGGCTGTGTATGGATGTGTGGTCATCTCCTTCCCAGCTCCTAAGCTGCAGACTTTCAGTACTCCGGAAAACAGCCCATAGGACATCCATGACTGTAAGGGAGATGGTGTGGGGGAGTCTGGGGTCTGTTCCCAAACTGGTGTGCAGGAAGTTAAGGGACAAAACCTTGGACAGATCTAGAAATCTCTTAAGACCTGAGGGATACTGTAGTAACTTTTCTCTTCTTTATGCTCACTCTCTATCCCCCCATACTTCTTTGGTTGATATTGATCCATTTAAGAGATATAAAGCAAATAACTGTATTTAACAGCCCTAGTTGTGAGCAATCAAAGAGCTCTTAAAAATCTCAGAATGCGAATCTACAATGTTTACCCTCAGGCAGGAATGCCATTAATAATTTAAGATGTCTATATGCAATTGAACAGTAATGGTAATTTTCAGCTACAAGGGATCAATCTAACAGCATATCCCAGATCTCTGTATACTGTGGAAACAGCGCTTCTCTGGGTAAATGCCATCTTTATATACAGTGAGCTCTGAAAAATTACAGCCATTTTTCTCTATGGTTCATTTATAAAGCTTTCTTGAATCCTAGCAAAAGCCTTTATAACGTGACCTGCAGCTTGCATGAGTGTCATTGCCTTGCACAGCCAGCAGAGCTGCTCCTGCCTTGCCCTGTAAGTTTCTCAAGTGTCCAAGGCCTCGGAAGCCAGGGGCTCTGGCTTCAACATGCCTTCCCGAAGAGCAAAGCTGGATCCACCCAGAGCTGGATCATCTGCTGGGTCCAGTCCAGGACATAGCTACATGTCGGACATGGAAGGCTGAAGGGCACAGTTACGTATCAGGCAACGTGCTGTTCCTGTGAGAAAGCAGCCTTCAGGAGGATGCCTGGCCACCCGCCTGGTTGCCCAGTGGGATTCGAGGGGACAAATCCATGGTGGGTCCGCCTGTGAGGTGAGCACCTGTGTGCCAATCCAGTAGCCCTGATGGGGAGGAGTGGTTGTGTAGATATGGAAAACGCTCCATCAAGCCAAGGGAGCAAACCTCTGCAAAAAGTACTTTCAGGGAGGGCAACAATTGAGAAACCAAGTAAGGAAAATACGAGCGCAAATAAATCCGACACGAAGGTAACAGCTGTAAAAACACCCAGCCTGGGCAGAGCCCGCAGGCCAGCCAAGCAGGAGGAGCAGGCTGTGCCACCACCACAGGGTACTGCCGGCAGCTCTCTCACTGCAGGGCAAAACAGGGCACCGCTTTGTCCCCAGACCTCTGTTGATGTCTTCCCAGCAGGTAGACAGTGCAACCCTTGAGGTGCTGTAAATAAAATGCTGTGACATCCCCCCTGGAAGGAGGACACCATGGAGTAAGCCTCAGTCTAAGGTCTCTGCTGGCAGTCTCTGTTTGGAGGACAGGACTCATCCCTGCCTTCATCTTTCTTCACACGCTGCCAGATGCTTTTCATGTTGGCTGTCCTTAACGGTGCCTTAGAGCTGTGGAAATTTTACCAGCTGGGGTGGCAGTGTAACAACAAAACCCAGCCTGACAGACAAGGCTAACGGGGAAAAACAATGCATCGGTTTTTACTGGATTTCTTTGAATTCTGCCTCCGTCAATGAGGGTGATTATAACCAATTAGGCAGAGCACACTAACAATGATCACATTTAGAAATGTGGTTTCTCGATAGAAAAGGAAATTAAACAGGATGCGATCAGAGCACTGCAGACAAAGGGAAAATGAGGCCAGCCCAAACCAGTAGGTTTTCATGAGAGAATAGATGAATAGATTAGGTAATTTATTTTGTTGTACCTAGCACATTAATCAGTGTTACACAATACTATAATTTGCATTTCCAGTAAAAGCATCTGATGTACCATCCTGGAGGACTTCATTTCCCTTCTGCCCTTAGCTCTTTCTTTGCTTGGGAGGCAAGAGTGCACAATGCCCTTAAACCCTTCCAAGAGGAAGAGCTTCTTCAGGTGATCCCGAAATGGCTGGAACATCCCTTGAAGTGCAGGAAGGGTGGTCTGCTGGCCAGGGTGTCTGCGGGAACAGTGTCTGGCTGTGGCACCTTGGCCCAGGCAGGTCAGACGCCGTCCTGCCAGCAAGGCTCAAGGCTGTGTCCTTGTGAGGCTGGTGCCTGCACACATACACACACATGTGCATGAGGCTGCAACCCAGCCACCAGAACCTGCTCTCCCTTCACCTAGGGAGAGCCCCTGCACTGAGTGTCCAAAGCAAATGTGGGTGCTCAGTGCCCGGGTTTGTGAAGCTGGAAAAATGCCAGGGCTCAGCAAGCTGAGGAGCAAAGTAAAGAGGAATCACAGAACCATTTAGGTTGGAAAAGACTCTTCAGATCATCGAGTCCACTAAGGAGGTGCAAGGTGGACCTGGTGACTGGGCACAGCAAAGGCACTGGTGGCTTTGGCACAATTGGTTGTAACTTCTGGCATCTCAGAACCACCCTGGCAAAGTTTCTGGAAGACATTTGAGCCAGTAAAGGAGAGTTAGATGGAGAGTTAGAGCAGAGGCTTGTGCTGGCAGGTGTGATCCCAGTCCTAAGGGGCACAGCTCTGGCCTGACCATCCTGGAACAGGATTACACTGACACTGGCACAGTTTGCCCAGAGAAGTTGTAGCTGCTCCATCCCTGGCAGTCTTCAAGGCCAGGTTGGACGGGGCTTGGAGCAACCTGCTCTAGTGGAAGGTGTCCTTGCCCATGGCAGGGGGGTTGGAACCAGGTGATCTTTAAGGTCCCTTCCAACCCAAACCGTTCAGTGATGCTTGCAAGTGTGCTTGGGAATGTAGGTCTTCAGGTAAAGGTATTTTTGACATCACTCTGCTATATAAGAACTGGGAAGCATATTAAAAAGCAGTACCTTGAACTGACAGTACCTTCTTCTTGCCTACCACTGGCAGGGCTCCCAGTGCCATCAGAGACATGAAGCAACTCTCCATGGAAGCAGGAATCAGGCTCTTCTTCATGCCCCTTCAGTACGAGCAGAGAGCAGGACTTCATCTCGTAGTCACTGTTTGCAGTCATGATCAAACACCAAACACCTGCCCAAGTAATGCAGAAAGCAGGGGATTGAAAAAATGCCACTGCTTAAAGGTAACACCAGGGGAAATCCCTCAGACTACAAATTCTGCTCAGCACAAACTGGGGAATTTCATCCAGCAGTTCCTACTTCACACCTCCCCTATACCAAAATTGCAGCACACCTTCAAGCTGGGCACCTGAGCGCCCTTCTCAGGCAGTGATTTTCCTTCTCCTATGGGCTGTAGGAATGGTACCATAAACACGTAAGAGAAAATTATTGCCTCAGCAATAACCTCTCCATAACCAAGCTAGTGGGAAGGAATCACGTACAAAAAAGGATGCGTAGGTAGAGATAACAATTGCCAATAAAAGCTTCAGGCCGTGTCACTGGAGCTGTATATTATCCATGGAATTTACAGAATCTATTTTAATTTAGAACTTCCCCAAGAATATGAACGAAGCAAATAAAAGGCTCCAGAGGAGCAGTAATAGCAGGGAAGCTACAGAGGTGTTCGAGTAGGGACCAGCAGCTCAAGATTAAGGCAAGATGGTAAATAACTGAAGATCGGAGCCCCACAGTGTGTGGTTTCCCCCATGCGCCTCATGCTGCAGTGCTGCTGTTCACAGGATAGCCTGGTCACCGATGCCACATGAGAAGGGCAGGTGATGCCTTGCCTCTAGTGGTGGAGAAAACTGTCCCTAGGCTGAAGGAGAGGGCAGGGCTCCCCACGGCTGCTGGCCAGCAATTTCTGCACGAGTCCTGCCCACTAAACAGTTTTAAGTTTAATATATATATTATATATACATATAGCCAAGCCTCAGGATAAAGGGAAAAAGTAACAACAATCCCATTTGAAAATACATTGGCTGCCGAAACATAAGCTGCCTTCTGCTCTGCCCTCTTCTGAACATGCTACACATTCCCAGCTTGCTCCATCCGTGGCCTCCCGTCAACTTGCTGTGCCATCCTGAATACATCCTCTGTCCTTCAGCCCTCACATTTACATAGGGATGGGGTGATAATCTTGTTTTTGTAGGACACTCAGAAATTCTCATATCACAAGATACAGAAATTTATCTTTAAAAATGATCATTGATATTTTCCAACTCTCCTAAATACAGTGGATTTCATTCATCCTAACACTGCTACTACTCCTTTTATTTTTAAATACTGTTTTCCTAACATACTGCAGAGGAAGAAATGGGTAGAGGCACGAGAGAAGCTGCTTGAGCAGAGCTGGTCTGAGAACCTTCATATTCACAGGGGGGGCCTGGCTGTTCAAACCCCAGCCCATCCAAATTTCATTAAAGCACTCCTAATAGTGCCTGTTTGCTGAATTGCTTATTTCTGAGAGAGGAAAAACTTGCACAGTGCCTAGGTCAGGCCAAAAAAGCTGTACAAACAATTTACAGGAACACACGAGTAGCTCAAGCCCGGCTGGTTGGGGACTGTGAACTTGCGGATCGCTGTTGCTTTGTGGGCACAGAGAGAGGTGGGAAAGCTGAACAGATGTCAAAGACATGGCAGGCAGCTCTCCTGGCCTGTCTCCATGCGACCTGGCCTGAAAATTCAAGATATGGTTCACAAGGGACTATGGTCACTTGAAGTCACCTGATTTCACAGGCTGAAAGCCAGCTGAGCTGTGCCCTCCATGCAGGGGGACAGGGGCTGAGCACAGGAGCTGGAGGAGCTGTATTTCAAGGATTAAGGTTGTCACCAGACCTCGGGAAAACTTCTCCACGTCTGATGTTTCTATGAAGGACTCTGGCTTGATGACAGCTTGCTGGTGCTTCAGATGTGCCAGAGAACAAGATTCCACCTTTCCAAAAAGGTGTCTTCGATGCCATGGAAAGCTGGCTTGCAATTAAACAGCTCCCCAGCTGCAATGCCCAGCTGAACCAATTGACAGCACGCATGCACGTCTGGGATGGTGGTTATCCCAGGCTGTGTGTGACACTGACATCCTGGTGGTACTACCAGTACTGGCTTTCACCTCCTTAGCTTGTGCCTCAGGTACCACAGCTCAGGTGGAGCTGTGCTTTGCCTGCACAGTGCCCGGTGGTGAGCACAGAGGAGTTAGGAATTGACTCTGGCAGGCTGTTTAAATGCTTTTTTTCCTGCTGATGCACTCTCCAAAGCTGCTGCCTCTGTATGAAGCCGGTATGGATGAAAGGTGCAGTTCACTAAGGCAACCAACCTGCAGGGAATGACGGTACCGGTGGCAGACAGGAGCATCAGGAGCTTGTGAGTCCAGAGAAGAACCAGGTGAGAGCTCAGAAACATACAGCATCTCCCTGGAACTCTGTGGTGCCTTTCTAAAGCAGTACGGAGACAAACCCTAATTAAAAAGGAAGGATAATCATTGGGGCTGCATGCACTCTAGTACATCTGGAGCCTCTCACCATTCAGAGGGTGCTTTTCTGTTGCAATTAAAGATATAATGACTGCTCCTTAATGAAGGAGCTTCCCTCCTGCGGCAGAGATGTGTACCACGGAGGTTTGGATAAAGGCTGAAATCAGCAGGGTTTGCCAGGCTGCTCTGACAGCCCTGCCTCAGCATCCTTCTACAACTTTTCACTCATAGAGACCTTCTTTTCTACAACTCCCTTTCCTTCCCTCTCTCTGCCACTAGCTGCTGGCTGTCTTCTTATTTCATAGCTTCCCTAAGGCTGAGTGAGATGTAAACCTGGCAGATCTCATTCCTACGCAACGGGGAAGTGAGACAACCCTAGTTACTAGCGCAGCTACCCTAGCTGCCATTCCTTTGCTCTCCTGCTAAAAGAATCAGCTCATCATCTGCAAAATAAACACTAGGTCTGCTGGGCAGCACAAGGCAATGTGTAATAGGACTTCTACCCTGCCTACTCGGTGTCGCCGCATCCCACCTACACTTACTCATCCAGCTTCTGCAAAGCAGAGTGCAGGTGGCCCCATGGGAAAGGACTGGGGGCAGCCAAAAGCTTTTCCTTTCTGGTGTTTCCAGGTTCTCTCCGAACTTTGTGTGTGAATTGGGACTTCCAAGAGCCCAGTACAGACTGTAGGCAGGTCCAGCTCTAGCAAAGGTCAAGCCTTGAGCTGCAAACTGCGAGGCAAAATTGCAGCAGAGGGGTGGCTGTCATTCCTTGGAGGTGGGGATTCCCTCATAGGAAAAGGAGTGGGGATGCTTGAGCACAGTGGCCCAGGGGGGTCAGTGGCTGGGCTTTCACAGTAGGAAACCAAGATCTTGGATCAGAACACGGTGATAACCAAAGAGGTTTTGATGCTGATACTGATAGTTAATCTGATGTAAGGCGGGTGAATGTAAACGGATCTTTGATCTAGTGGGCGACAGGACACAGAAGCAGAGACAAGTTTTTTGATATGAATGTCTCAGAGCCCCTTTCTGCCTTGACTTCAGTCTTTGCTTCTGCCCTTTTGTAAATACCTACATTTAAAATTGCTACCACCCTGTTATTTGCATATTTTTAACATTTTAACTGGCCAACTTACAGACACCAGCTTATTTTCCTTTCTAGTATATTTATCAATTGTCTTATACTTTCCTCATGTATGATTGGCAAATCTGCACTTACCTAATTACAGTGGGCAAGACATTCCATAGTGACAGAGGGAATCATACAGAGTAATTTAATGTGTCCAATCTCATAAAAGCCTGGCGATGTTTGCAGCATGGGATCCTTAGGAAAAATCAAGGCCCTCTATTACAACAAAATGAATCCCCAGATGTACTGGTTGTTTGGAAAACAAGAGTTACTGACTTGAAATATCATGTGAAACATATTTCAGATTCCATTTGGTGAAAGCTGTAGGGGTTCATCTGACACAGGATGGCATAGACGTGGTGATAAGACAGCATGCATGTAGATAGATAGTCAGAGATGTGAGATATGAAATCAGTAGGAACCGTGCTCATGCATGTGAATGACAGTTTAGTCTCAGTTCCCAGTCCTCTACAGCAGCACCTGTTCCTTGGGTTGATTTATGTTCTATCCACTCTTGCTTCTTACAGTAGGCCTTCAGAATACACAAGAGACCTGGTTGGTCCTGCTTTGGGCTAAATACAGTCAGAAGTTACAGACACAGCTCTCTATTAGCATAAAGAAGACAAATTGCAGCAAATCAATAACCCGTGGCTTCACAGGCACACTGCTGCAACCAGGGAAAAACCCGCCAATGGCCTGCACAGCCCCTGCCGATGGGCTGGCCTCCATGGCGCTCGGCAGCACCCTGCTCCATGACCTCCTGGGGCACACGAGGAGACAGGGCCTTGCTCATTCCATCCCTCGCTCATACCACCCCGACACAGGGCTCACAGCTGCTATTTCTGCAACACGATTAAAGTGCCCTTCTCCTGCTCCACAGCTTTGCCAGCCACTTGTACCTCCCCTCTGGCATCCTGAAGCAAGAGAGACATAATGGCCAGCAGCAGCCTGCTACAGAGGTCCTTTTCCCAGAACAGACCCAAACTTGCCTCAGTGGGTCAGTAAACCTGTTGTGTGGGATCCCCCCCTGCTTCTTGTATACCCTATAGTATACATGACCATGGGCATACACAGTCAGTGCTTGAGTCTTTCACATCCACATCCCAGGCCCGGAAGTCCGTGCACTGAGGCAGATGACATCCCATGTATATCTCTTGGACCAGGTTCAGCTCTGCAGGAAAAGCTTCATTTCTCCCCGTAGCCTACTACATCAGTGTAGCTGTACGGAGGTGCGGTACTGCTGCTGTGCCCAGCTGCGCACCTCCAGGCATCACAGCAGCAGCAAATACAGTTGTACCAGATTGGGAGCTCACGTCCGTGGCAGAGGTAGCAGCTCCTGACCCATAGGCCTGTGCACAGTTTCATGCTGTCTAATTTCATCCTTTTAATCAAAACCTTCATCTTCCTTTCCAATAAATACGGTATCTTCACTGTGAATCTCCTTCCTGACTTACAAGATACATAGAATGAAAACTGCAATTATGAAAACACCACTCCAAAAAAAGATAAGAAGTTCCATGTTGCTTCAGACACATGGATGGCTAAGACTAGAAAATCACATTGCCAGAGAAATTTATTCAGGAAACTCAGAACTCAGGAGTGTTTCAGCATCAAACTTTTTCCTACTACTGTGAGCAGCTCAAACAACTCTGTTTATAGCTAAAGTAGTAATAAAAAAACAACAGCCAAAAATAATGTGTCA